>PVJS01006993.1:0-57723 GCA_004027185.1 Glis glis
CTACTAGGACATATGAGGAAAAGATGAGAGGTGAGGAAAAAGCTCCTCTAGGGCCCACCCACCTCCAGGGCCCCAGCTCCTCCAGGGCCCCAGCTTGTCCAGGGTGTATCCACTTCCAGGGCCCCAGCTCCTCCAGGGCCAGCAGCTTCTCTGGGCTGGTGGCAGAGAGAACCCCTCCCTGCGGGCAGTCAGGCCATTCTTCTCTGACCCTTCAAGGAGCTTCCCCTGAGGCCTCAACAGGACAACCTATCAGAAAGCAGCACCTTCACCTTTGCACAAAGTACCACAAGCACGACCATGCACATGTGTCTCACGGGATGTGCATGCATGTATGTTACACGTATATTTGCATGTGCGTTGCATGGTGTGGCTGTAGTGTGTTGTTGTGTTTGGGGGTTGTGTGAGGGTGTCTTGGGCAGGTGTGTGTTGCTGTGCGGAGTGTCGTGAGTATGTGTGGTGGTGGTGGGGCCCCGGGCAGGGGAGGACAAGCCCCAGCGTCTGTCTGCTGTGGGCAGGAGGAGTGAAGGGGCTTCTTTCTCGAAGAGTGCATGTGTGAGCATGCATCAGGCAGGGCGAGGCCACTGTTCTGCTTTCCGGGTCTTTCTAATGTGGAGGGAATGATCCTCTTGTCCTCTCTCTTGCCAGATGTGACTGTCCTCTGCCGGCTGCCCCCCTCGCCCCTGGGAGCAGAGGCAGCTCTCATGAAGAGTCTAGGCTGCTGTCCCACCCACAGCAGAACTCCTCCTTACCCAGAGAGGGGCCTGTGGGGACGGAGGCTGACCCAGGGCTCTGTGGGGCCCCAAACCATTCATCTGCTACTTGCAGTTCACACCGAGGGCAGGATTGCTGGTGAGGTCCAGCTCACACCTGCCCATGCTGCTGTGGGAGTTGTGGAGGGGCCAGGACCTCCCCTTCCTCCCTGGCCCTCCTTCCCTGGCTCCCTGGTCCCTACCTGGCTGCCTTTCTGGAGTTGGAGGCTGGTGCTTGCCTCAGGCAGGTCCCAGGATGCTCCTTTCCTGCCCGGTGACCACTTCCTGGGGGGCTCAAGGTCTTTTGATTCCAACGAGGGCAGTGGAGGTGCCCTGGGCCCAGATGCGCAGCAGTTACCCACCGGGTGGGAGTTGGAGGCTGCTGCTGACGTGGGGACAGCGGATCTTTTTTGCTTTGATGTTTCCATTTATCAGACACACAGACTCAAAAGCCCAAGACTTCTGTGAAGCCCTGCTTTTAAGCGAGGGAGGTCAGGGCCAGAGGACCTCTCTGTTCTGGCTCTAAGAAGTCCCTGACTCCACTGGGGTTACAGAATGGAGCGTCTACTTGAGGTCACAGGGCTGGACACTTTTCCTGCTACTAATGGGTCCCTGGAATCATCAGCCCCGAGCCCAGGAAGGGGAAGCAGGCCCCAGGGGCCCACAACAGTGGGCTTTGGGAAAGGATAGTGTTTCCGCCAGCTTTAATTCTCACTGCTGTAATCCAAATCACCTGACCACACAACGTAGAGGAAGGAGATTTATTTGCTCACAGTTCTGGAGATTTCAGAGGTTCAGTCCATGTTAGGCCAGTTACATCTATGCAGCTCAGGGCATGGAGGCAGGAGGCAGTAAGAGGAAAAGAGCAAGGACTCGGCTCTCACATCAAGGAGGCCAGAAGCAAGAGAGAGCAAACAAGAGGATTCAAAGACACAAGCGTAGTCCCCATGGCCACGCCCCTATGGACCCACCTCCTCTAGCCACACCTACCTGCCTAAGTTACCACCCAGTAAATCCATCACAGTGGATCCACCCATTTAGAGATTAGAACTGATGAGGTTAGAACCCTCATGACTTGTACATGAGCTCTTCAGGGGACATTCTATATCTAACCATGACAGGCAGTGTTCTGGGAAGTCCAGAAGGAGAGACTGGAGTGAGCTTAGGAGGATGGAGCCGTGTGGGTGGTTCAGGCACTGGGCGGTTGTCCCCAGCTCTGAGCTGAGGAAGGCAGAAGGGCTGTGTGGGCTCAGATGCTCATGGGATAACAAGCGTCCAGCAGCAGCATGCCCGCTGTGTCCTGGACATTCAGTTTTCCAGCTGATTGTGGGCCTGGACGTGAGTGGGCTGAGGCTGGGGAGACATCCCTCTTTAGGCAGCCTTCCCAGGGCAGAGTCTGAGACAGAAGATGCTGGCTGAGCTGTCCAGCCGCCATCCCCTAGGGTCTCTAAGCAGAAGCCCCTCATGCAGGAAGTTAATATTTTCTGTGGTGTGAGGTGTCTGTGGAGAGGATCACTGGAGGTTAATACACAGCAGGAGGTGTGCAGCTGGGGACAGGATGCATGGCTCCCTAGGACTCCTGCAGGCACAGCTGTATAGGGCTCCTCGGGGCCTCCTGCCTAGTCCGTCGCCATGTTTCAGGACCCCAAGGCCTCAGGGGGCCAGTTGGTGTCTTCATGGATGGCCAGTGCAGCTATGCTTCAGGCCTGGTCTGTGCCTCCTCCTTGGCCACCAGGTCCTGCCCCATGTGCTGGAAAGGAGGCCCCTGGGCCACTGCCACTGCCCTGAGCCGGGAAGGTGGAGGCTGCAGCCTGTGGACTCAGGAAAACAAACATCAATAATTCATTGTTCCAAAACTTCAGCAGTCTTTACGTTTTTTTCTTTTTTGATTCAAGGACTTAATGAAGGTCCAAGCATTCCAAGGATGACTTAATATTTAAACAGTTGCCTTCGCTTTGAAGGTCAGTGCAGAGCGTGGGGTGTGAGACAGAGGCTGGGCTGCAGTGTAGGACATGGATGTGGGGGCACTCAGGAGAGGGAGATGGAGGGCTAGGGAGGGAGGATGGAGGAGGGACTAGGGGAGGGGATGAGGGAGGGAGAAGGGCATGGGGGAGGAGTGGGTGGAGGAGGGGCTACTCTGCCCCTGACTGGTCAGGGGACAGGAGCCTCCTCTGCCCCTGGGTCCCCATCTGAGACTGTCTTGATGCTCCTCTATAACCCAAAAACGAGAGAGGGGTGTCAGGAGAGTGCTGGGTGCAGGAACTAGGAAGCACTTGGCCTTACCCCAGAAAGCTCAGATCCATGCGTCAGGAGCCTCCTGGCCTGGCCTGGCACCCGATGGCCATTCTACGGGGCCTGGTGGAGCCCTCCTGGGCATCTGTCCCCCTTCCCTCCCTCCCAGCTGTGACTGCCCACATCCACTGTCTGGTTTTCTCCTGTTCACCTCACCCCTGTGTGCTCAGGAACTCTCCGGAAAAAAAAAAAAACTTTTTTCAGAAAAAAATCAACCTTTAGTCGCTAAAAGATCTTATAAATGTAAAAATAATCCTCAAAAATGTGGACTTTATCTTTTAGTTGGAGGAAGGAGTTTGAAGATGTCCCATGAGTGACGCGGACACACCAAGAATGTAGGCGGAGGTGGAGTCCCGGCCCCGTGGGGAAGCCCGGGTCGGATTCCCAGTCATATTCTCCTGAGGCATTCAGGCCTCCAACGGGCAGTTCTAAACTCCAGGGTGTGGCCCCATGGCTGCCTCTGCCCACAGGGGATGTCTCTGAGGAGAGATGACCCCAGGGATGCTCATGCTGCTGCCTCCTCCTGCTCCTCCTCCTTCTTTGTACTAGGGATTGAACAAGGGGCATTCTACCTCTGAGCTACAACCTCAGCCCCTTTTAATTTTTTTATTTTGAAACAGGGTCCTGCTAAGTTGCTGAGGGGCTCTCTAAGTTACCCAGGCTGGCCTTGAACCTGTGATCCTCATGTCTCAGCCTCCCAAGTACTGGGATTGAAGGTGTGCACCACCTTGCCCAACTCAGGCTGCTGTTCCTTACTGGTGCTTCCCAAGTTCCAGGCTCCAGCTCTGGGCCAGTCTTCCTGAGGATGAGCTATCTTATACTTCTCTGTCTCAGATGCTTTGGATTGAAATTAAAATAAACAACCAAAAAACCCAAACCCAAACACACATCTCAGGCTCTCTGGTGGTGTACAGTTGCCTCCCACGCGGCCTCCCATCAGGCCAGGACTGAAGGGTCCCAGGCTGAGGCTCGCGGGGCTCTGCACTTCCTAGCAGCTTCCAGTGAGGGCGAGCGGAGTGGAGGGAAGAAGAGGCCCTCGAGGCCCTGGCTGTGCCCCACCCACCTGGCCCGGCTTCTGCTTCTATGAGAAAAAGCCCAGCTCAGAAAACTCTGCATTTGCCCGTGAGCTTACTGCCTTTGCTTTCTAGCCCCCCACCGACCCAGACAATCTGCCCCGTCTCCCCAAATGCTCCCCTCGCCATCCCTTCTAGAGTTTAGAGCAAGGCCAATCACACCCAGGGCTCTGGGCTGCGGTTCTGAAGAAGAAGCAGGTCCCTGTCATGAGGGCTGCGGAGCCAGGCTTTCCATGCACTGTCCATCTCTCAATTTCCACACACCCTGCCCTGGTTTGGCTTAGAGGGTCGATTAGCTCAGCCCCGATCCCAGGCAGCACAGCCAGCCCCCTCCTGCCTCCCGTGGCGCCTCAGGGAGACCAGGGTGCAGGGGAATGGAGGTGGAGCCCCGCATGCTCAGGGGTGTGTGTGTGTGTGTGTGTGTGTGTGTGTGTGTGTAGGGGTCCTGCCCAGCCAGGCAGCACCCCCAGATGCCCCTCATTCTAGGGCTTATTTGGAAGGCCCAGATAACCCGCAGACTCTCAGAAGCTGGGTGGAACCAGCGACAGAAAGAAGCAGTCCTGCTTGACCTTGGGCCTCTGGCCTGGGGGCTGACAGCCTGTAATGGTTGTTCCAGCCACTTGGTTTGTGGAACTTGTTACGTTGTGGTACTTGTTATGGCAGCCACAGGAAAATGAATCCTTCCCCCAAGCTCCTTTGTGGAGAAATTCCTTCCAGTGCCCGCAGCCCCATCAGTTGTCCCCCAGATCCCCCAGCTCAGATCAAATTCTTTGTGGAAACCCACAGGAGCCAGCCAGCCGCTGGCCACTCCCCACCAAGAGCCAAGAAAGGTCTGAAGGGGAACCAGTTTCCTGGAGTCTCCAGCTGTGGCAGGCAAGGCAGGCTGGTGGGGACACCCCCTGAGGAGGCGCTGGGGGCGGGGTCAGCGGGCAAGTGCTCTAGCACCTTCCTCTGCCATCGCCAGCTCAGTCCTTGAACTTCACCAGTGGCTTTCGGCCCTGGTTAGGAAGGTTTTAGCTTTTCTTCCCAGGGTGCTCAGATATCTCGCAAGATGGGGAACCTTGTCAATGGGAAGGCCGCCATGGACGCCTAAGCTCCTCTGTGGGCTGGGCCCACGGCAGTGTAACCACCTCCGTGCCCCTGAGAGGGCCTTTTGGGTCCTGGAAGTCCCTGAAGCTCCTGTGGCCGTCCTGAAGGCAGAAGGAGCAGGCCTGGCCTCCCAGGAAGAGGGTGCTGCTCCCCGGGGACCCTCAGAGTCTCCAGCTGGGCGGGGCGCTCTGGTGGTAAATGCATGGGGTTCACCCCCCTCAATGCAGGTCCCTCAATTGTCATGGAGTAGCATGGGCCCAGTGAGTGAGTCCACAGGGTCTCTGGCAGCCCGCAAGGATGGCTGCATCGTGCCCCCGTGGCTGACGGTGGCTTCTCCCATGCTTCCGCACTGGGGGTACATTTCAGGGGGAAGCATAGCCAGGCCCAGGGGCCTCCCTGACGAGGGAGAGGACTCACAGGTGGACTTGGCAGGTGGAGAAGGCGCTCAGAGGGAAGTTGGCCTTCATGTTCACAGCACTCCTCTTCTGGGGCCAGGCAGGATTCGGAGGCCCCACGTGAATTCAGGGATGTCTGCTGGGAGCTCTGTGGAAGGGTGCATCCCAAGGACCTCCTGGGAAGTGTGGGGGAAGTGTGGAATGAGGTCCCCTTCCTGGCAGCAAGTCCCCCTGCCCCCGTCCCCTGCTTCATGGTGGATCTGAGCAAGGGGGACAGCAGTGCACGCCCAGACCCAGGGCAGATGGTGGAGAAGTGAAGGAGGTACCAGGAACCCATGTGTGCAGGGTGCTTGCTCTGGGGGCCCTGCCCCCCACAGATGGGGGTGCTGGTGTGGGGAGGTGACAGTGGGGTTTCTTGAGACAATAAAAATTGTAGTCAGCAGAGGGGACTTGCCCCCCGATGGGAGCTTGGGGGTCACTAGCAGGGGAGGAGGGCTCCCTGGAGCCTGCAGAGACCGCCAGCTCAGGGGCCACCAGGAAAGCCCAGGAAGATGCCCACCCCTGCAAGCACAGCGTTTATGAGAGGGCTTTCTTCGAAGCCAGCACTTTGTCATGACCCCAAGACCACTGCGACCCCTCACTGTGGGGCTCCCGACAACGCCCACAGCAGCCCTGTTCCATCAAGCAGCCCCCAACTGCTCCCCTTTGATGGAAAGACAATCAGGTACCTGCTATTGACAAGCAGACAACCTGCTCCATGGAGGAGCAGGACCCACCTGGCAGCAGGGGCAGGATGAGCTCAGCCTGAGGAACCAGCCCCTCAAATGGCCACCTGGTTTGGAGGCTGTGCTCAAGAGCTTTCTGGGTTGGGGGGACCTAGAGTTGGGTTGTGGGGGGCCTACATGTATGCACTGCCCATTTTTAACTCTTCATCAGCCTGGACTGAGCTCCCCCAGGGAAGTGACTTGCTATTCGCTGAGTCCTTGGCCTCCCAGGTGTCCCGGCCACATGTGGGACACCCTGCTGGGCGGAGATTTCTGGTGGGGTGGATCACTGGATCCTCTGTTTCTTAGGAGGACTCCTCAGAGGCAGGTCCCTCCACCTCTGAGTCTCAGAAGCCACCTGGTCTGGGTCAGAACTTATCACCCAGACCTGAATACTTTGAGACCCACGGGGCAGTCACACCAGGGCCAATCCTGGAAACCGAGGGTCCTGGAGAGCTGGTTGCTGCTCGTTGTCATGGGAACACAGTCCCGTGGGTGCTCAGGCTACTCAGGGACCACTCAGGGCATCAGCCCAGCCCGCAGCACCTGCAGCTGCTCGACTTGGAGCCTTGCGCGTCATTGCCTGCTTTTTCCAGTCAGACCCCTCCTTGGTTTCAGAAATTCTTTACAAGGGAGCAGAACTGATTTTTTTAAGGGGAAAGGGGAGCTCATTTGGCAAATTGCTAAGATGTGTTATTGTTAAGACATGGATTTGTGCCAAGTGCAGCCACAGGTGAAGCCCAGGGCTCCAGGAAGCAGCTGCTTCCTCCGGCCTCAGGATGCACAGCCCAGTGCCTCCCACCTGCAGGCCCCTGGGGACAGCCATGTGGCAGGCAATGGGACACAAAGCTGATAACGAGCTGCACTATCAAGCCAAGTCTGACCATTTATGGAGTCCCACTCTTGACAGCCGTGATTAGGAAAGCATCCAGACGGGAATTGATAAGGTATTGATAAGCCCACAGACCTCCCATTATCAGTGCACAGGGGCTGGGGACCTCCCCATGATGCCGTCACCTGGGTCCCTAGTGCCTGAGGTTTCTGCGTTATCAGTGCACAGGGGCTGGGGACTTTCGGCTCTGCCTGTCCAGTTAATGTGCAGAAAGGCCTGGTGGCATGTTCCAGGCTGGCCATGCAGGTGAGCCAGTGTCATGTAACTTGGCACGATAGCTTCAAGGGTCTCTGTCAAAGCAAGCTCACTGTTGGCCCTAGCATATGTGCACCAGGCGACACACTCCACACTCCTGTTATAATTAAATCGTCACTACAATTCCAAGGCAGGTACCACTGCTTACATAGGTTGACAGATGGGGAGACTGAGTCTCAGAGAGGAGGGGGCTTTGCTGAGTTCTCAGAGTGCATTCTGGGGCCCCTCTGCTCCCTCTAGAGTCCACATCCGTGGGGACTGGCTGCGTGGCCACTGTTCTCCGAGCCCGGGTGCCGTGAAGACAGCACATGTATACACAGTTGTGTGTGCTGCTGTGGGGAGCGTGGAGTTGAGGCCGCCCCAACAATGCCTGCCTGCGTAGTTTAGGGAGCCCGCAGGAAGAGGACGGCCTCCCTGGCAGGGTCTGGAGAGCGCTAGCCAGCTGCGAGTCAAGGGCTTCTTTCTGGGGAGCTTTTGATCTTGCAGAGGCACGCCCTGGAAATGACTTCCAGAAAAGGTTTTAAAATGGTGTTGCTCACACACCACAGAAGGCGTGGTCCTGTCTCCAGCTCCAGCGTCTTTGCACACATCTACACACATGACCACTGTGCGTGTCAACAGATCAATGCGAGGGCGCTCCCAGCACCCCTGAGAGCCCCTCGTGCCCCGCAGGCCCCGGGTAGCCTCTCTTGTGACCTCCTCTGTGCTCTCAGGGGCCAGCCTCTCTCGCTGAGCGCCATGACTGTGGGTGGCCCCGTGCTCTGGGCGGCCGGCATTCTGTCTTTCCATGTTGTGGCGAGCGGACTGTCCTGGGCTCCTCTGCTGAGGGACTTCAGGGGATCCTGGGGTGGTCTTGCCTGACTTTTTATGGGTATCGCCTGACTCTGGTTGGTTCTGCACTTAGCGGTGGGAGTGCTGGGGTTAGGAGGCTATACATCCAGCAGTTCTGGATTGTTCCAGACTGTTCTCCAAGGTGCTGGTGTCAGTTTACCCCCACCGATTGGGCAGGATGTGGGAATCCTTGGAACGCCACTGGTATTATCAGTCTTGTTAATTTTAGCCCGTCTCTGGGTATAGATTCCGTTTTGTGGGAGAGCCACAGACCACCCATCAGCTCCACTGGCATAAGAGGGGTTTTGGAGGGGTTTTTTCCGGAGCTTTCTGTCAGTGCTGGGCGGGTAGTTATTGAAGTGCCTGAGTGGCCAGGAGCCCATACCCCCAGTGGAAGCCTCTCTTCCATGCTACCCCCATGGGGCAACCTGTCCCATCCATCAGGGTAACCCTGTCCCCCGTGGGCATGCATGGGTCAGTGAGCCCTGGCCCCCGTGCCGGGAGGGTGGGTGAGTGAGTGCTGGGATAGGCAGGGCCATCGGGGGCAGAGGGCAAGTCCTCTGGGGAAAGTGACAGTCACTGGCCACCCCACTGAGTAGTGGCCCTGTGGGAAGAGGGCTTCAGACGCCCCCCCCAGGAGATGCAGGAACCAGTCTGTGGGGTACTTCCTGATGGTTAAGTGTTCATGTGTGAGGGACTGGGCTGCTCTAACAGATTGCCACGACGGGCTTCGACAGTAGGAATGCCTTCTCTCCTGGCTCCAGAGGCTGCCATCTTGCTCCCCTGCAGGCCAGCCTCCTCCAGCTCCGGGTGGCTGCAGGTGCTCCTGGTTTGCGGTGGGGTCCCCCCTCCCCAGCCTCTGGCTCCACTGTTACATGGCTGCTTCCCCTGTGTGTGGGGACTCTGTATCCAAACGCCCTTCTTATAAGGATGGCCACTGGGTTAGGGCCCACATTACAATGGGACTCCATCTCAACCAATCACATCTGCAGAGATCCTCTTTCCCAGCGAGGCCACATTCTGAGGTTCTGACTTAACCTGAATTTTTAGGGGACACTACTTAGCACAGTATGTCGCCTGGATGATATGCCCCAAACAACATATTATGGTCTGGATCCGGTCCTGGACACCAATGTCCGACGTCTGTTCCTGCACGTTCTGGGAGACCTGGCAAGCTGGGGGAGGGGAGAGGGGAGGGGAGGGCTATTTTGGGGGGTGATGGATCGGGGACTCCTGGAGACAGCAGTGTTGCTCCTGGCCAGGGCTTCAGGACCCCCTGGAACCAGAGAGGTGGGGCAACCACCCATGGAAGCAGCTTAATTGGGATGGGGAGATGCAGGGGCTGGATTCCAGAGACGCTCTGGGGGGAGGATGGAGCTGTGAGGATTAGTGGCGCTGAGTCACCAAGGGCTGGGGTGGAGGGGGCAGGAGAGGGTGACAGGTGAGGACGTTTCAGATCAGGCAGGCTCACGCTCCAGGGACAGCTGAACCAGGGGGATGGGGAGGGAGCAATGGGCTGCCTGGCTCCTGACACCACAGCGTGCTGGAAGACAAGTGGAGACTCCCGTGGACACTGCTGGGGTGGGGTGGGGTGGGGTGGGGAATGGGGAAGTACGCATGCTCAGTTCTGGGCTGAGGCTCTGCTGGCCAGGCTGGTTCAGACCACACGCCCAAGCTTCACCAAGGGCCAGGGCCAGTCCTGCCCCTTGCCCCTTTGCTGGACTGGAGGGTGCTTAGCTGGTGGCACAGGGGAGTGGGCAATCCTAGAGGATATTTAGGAAACAGCCACACGCCAGGCTGAGAGCCCCTCTGTGATGCCCCCAAGTGGGCCGCTGAGAGCCCTGGGTTTGCCTCAGCCATGGGCTGTGGCTGCCGCCCCCGGGTGGTGGGAGGAACAGGAGGGGCCGCAAGGGAGCCAGCGAGGAGCCAATCTGCAAGGTCACTCTGGCCACGGGCACCTCAGCCTGTCCATTGGGGCCAGAGAACTGTAGCGTTCATCTCCTAAGTACGCCTATGTCGGCAGCAAGGGCCCCTCCTGGGCCAGGCCCTCTACTCTCGCTGCCTGTCTTAAACCGTAGCTCATCATGCTTGAGGTATACTGAGGCTGACAGCCACTGAGACCGCTTGTTGAGCTCACAGGTCCCAGGAGGAGGGGCACACACCATGCACAGCCATGAGAAGCCGCACTGGGAAGCCCTGGGGACCAGGAGGAGAGGGGGCGAGGGGGAAGGTGGGCAGGAGCCTCCTGTGGATTCTGCGGAAGGGACAGATGAGGCCGGGCAGGCGGGCTGAGGCCGGGCTGGGGTGGATCATGCCACAGGGTATGGGGATTGCCGCTGGTTGTGGCGAGGATAGGGAACGGTGACCTGGGCTATGGGCTGTGGGCTGTGGAGTGGTGGGTTGCATTTGAAAGAGACTTTATAGGCGAATACTTTGCTATTTCTAGGAACTGGCTGAGCCCTGGAGGGGCCATCCCTTCAGGCCAACAGGGCCCCATGTGTCAAAGCATCAGATACGGAAATCAGAAAATGTGGTTATTGCGCGTGGTACCAGGTGTGGGGCGGCAGGAGGCGCTGAGTAATTGGAGGGGAGGTCAGTGTGGCTGGATTCAGCGTGGGCAGTGGTCTGCCAGCCTCGTTACAGCTCAAGCACGATAAACCTGCCCTTTAAGACAGCAGTCGGTGTGGCCAGGGGTCAGTGCTGTAGCCTCCTCCTCCGTCCTCCCTGCTCCTCTCAGACTTGACCAGAGTCCCACTTCCAAATGGGCATCCCTGATCCCACAAGCCGGCATCCAGCCTGCTCCTCACCCTGCCCTATTGCCCCACGTGGCACTTGGGACCTGTTCCTTAAGGAGCACTCAGCGCCTCTTGGATGGGGAGGCTCTTGAATGGGGAACGCTGGGCCTCATGACCAACCCCCCTCGGGTACTTGGGTGCATAGCAGATCTTCCCCAGGGGGTCTTGGGTTTTGACAAGGGGGTGGCTCAGGGTGGGGTGCCCGCTGGTGTCCTGCATGGTCTCAGGGTCTCTCGGCCTCCTGTCCCCTGCTCACAGGGCCTAAAACTGGATTTGGCCAGGGCTGGAGGGGGCTGGGGCCTCCCCAGGGGTGAGGAGCCTGGGGGTGGTGAGATTTGGGGCACATGAGTTTGGGGTTAGACTACCAGTCAGTGCCCCTGTGGGGACTAGAGTTGGTGGGCCTGCCCGAGGGACACAATGGGGACCGGCCTTGCTCCTCTCAGAGGCGCGCCAGCAGGGTGTGGACTCCCAGCTGGTTAGAGAGTGAGAGTGAGCAGCCCCAGTTGTCTGCCGGATCCCTCTGCCAGAAGGATTCTGAAAGACAGATGCCAGGCGCGGAAGCCGTTGGCGCATTTGGGCTGTCGTGGGGTGATGTGGGCGCAGATCCTGGCTTCGCCTGCCTCTGCTGCAGGCGAATTCCTGGTCCTCTCTGAACCTCCGTTTCCTCCTCTACAAAATAGAAACTACAGCAGGAGCTCTTCACAGGGCTGTGGAGGGGGACAGTACAGAGCCGGGCTGTGGGTGTGAATAAACGCCACCTGTCCTGGGTGCTCCCTCCCTGGCCGGGAGGGAGGATGGAGGGCCACGGAGCGCCCAGGCCCAGGCTGGAGCAGGGGCTGGCATGTTGAACAGGACACTTTGCAGCAAGCCTGGGCCTGGATTTGCCCGGGGCAGGAATGTCTGAATCCTCCCCTGGACCTGCAGGCCTCGCAACAGGAGCCTCAACAGCTGGGTACTCAATGGAGAAAACCAGTGCCAAGTTGGAGCGCACCCCAGGTCCACATATCACCTTGCACCTAAAAAGAACCTTCTGGAAATGTGTGCCTCCTCCCACCCTGCCCCACACCCTGCAAAGAGGGACCTGGAACATGTCCTGGCCTCTGAGCAGAGGCAGCAGGCAGGGGGTGGGGTGCCCTCTATCCTCACCTACGTGCCCTTTATCCATATGGCTCCCGCTACGGCTGGTCACCACTGACCCCAATGTCCCTGCACTGTCCTCTGTTGACATGCTGGCTCATTTAAATTGATTTTTTTCCAAAGCTGCTGTGCAAAGAACAGCTTTCAAAATAGAGTTCAGCGAATCTGAGTTTGCTGTCTGAGGAGCCCAGGGCCCCAGGGGCTGGCCTGAGCACCCTTCTCCCACTGCAGCGGGGCCTGGTCACTCCAGGAGCCAACCCTGATGCCTGACAACCGTCACGGTGTTTGTGGGGCCGCCCAGGATTGGCCTCAACAGAGTTTTTCTCTTTTCAGAGGGATGTTCTGGGTGGAAAGGGGATGTCGGGGGCACCCAAGCACCTGCGTGTTGGTAGGAGGCCACGAACTGTGCTCATTTTAGCTCATGAAGCTAAGTGCACACAATTGACTCTGCTCTGGCAGCAGATGGCCTGGGGCAGCCTTCGTTAGTACCCTGTGGGTGCCTCGAGGTAGTCATCAGAGCAGGGCAGCTAGAGGAAAGAGGGGTGCCAACTCTTGCAGTGGTGCCCATCCTCCTGGGATTCAACTGGTCCCTCTCCCTGCCAGGACCCAGAGCCAGAGCACTCAGCCAACCCCGAGGGCCGCCACTGCCCACTCTACAGGACCAAACTACATTGGACACAGCGGACAGGCCGGGATCCCCGCTGCCCATCCTGGGGTCAGACCCTGAGGGACGAAGTAGAGGGTCTGAGAAGTGGGGGAGTCCATTGATATAGGCTATGTGCCCCCTAAAACTGCATGTGAAAGTCCCCCAAGGATGTCTCCTTATCTGGAGACAGGGTCTTTGTGGAGGTGACTAAGTTAAGATGAGGACATTGGGGCGGCTCCAATCTGACATGACGGTACCCTTAGAAGAAGAGGAGACCAGAACACAACCCACACGGAGCCAGCGCTATGAGGGCACAGGGAGCAGATGCCCTCTCCTGTGAGGAGCTGGGCCCCTGGAGGAGCCAGCCCTGAGACGCCTTGACCCTGAGCTGAGATGCGTTGACCTTGGGCTTCTAGCCTCAGGGACTGAGGCGAGAAATCAACGTCTGTTGTTGAAGCCGCATGTTCCATGGTGCTCTGTTCTGCAGCCCCAGGTCCCTCACACAAGAGTCACAGCACATTACAATTTACAAAGTGGTTTCCCCCCGAACTCTGGTGAAGTTGTGGGTGGGGACATGCCTCTCCAGGTAGGACCATATCTGGTAGGATGGATTCCGTTATATTGCAGCAATAAATAGCTCTCTAGTCCCAGCGGGCTGGGCATGAGTCCACCGCTTGCCCTCTGTGGGTGGGCTGGCCAGCCATCACCCCTGGGCTTGGGTTCATGGGCCCTGGTGTGGTTCTGCCACCCACGAGTACCTACTGCACATCTGGGAGGTACTGGGTGACGACGTTGCTGATGAGCCCCGAGGAGCTGAAGCCACCAGCTTCTCGTTGAGCACCCTTCCTTTGAAGGCTGAGCCTTCAGGGTCCCCCGAGGAGAGCAGGCAGCTGCACGGGAATAAGCAGCGCTCCGCAGGTGTGGGCATCCCACCTATACACCCAGGCAAGCGGCTCCCCCACCCATGCCCAACAGGTGCCTCGTGCAGGTGCACAGGATGCATTTGGGGAGCCCTGCCCCGTGAGGACAATGTCCAGCAGATTCCCCACAGTGTACCTGTTGGAGTGACGGCCACTCTGCACCCCAGGGTGCTGCCTCCAGCAGGGAAGGCTGTGTGCACAGTGCCCTAGCTGGAGAGACTGGTCTTCCCCCTTCAGTGGCGGCCGAGGTCCAGCTGAAACCATCAGGCACCAAAGCAGGACACCAGCAGAGCCCTGCGCTGGCGGGAGGACGCGCAGAACTCGAGAAAGATTGGCCTTGGTGGCCCTTCCCATGCCACACCCTGGGCTCCGTGGCTGGTCACTGATCCACACCGCACCCTGAGTGGTGGCCTGGCCATCCCAGCTGTGCAGACATGGAATGGGGTGGGGGTGGGGCAACATGGTTAAGTGTGTGGTGAGCTGAGCAGTGGCCCCAAGAAAGGTATGTCCACGTCCCACACCCTGTAAAGGTGACCATACCGGAAAGAGTCCTTGCCGGTGTGACTGAGTCAAGGATCTAGAGGTGTGGCCACTTTGGATGGTCAGGGAGGGGGGCAAATTCCAGTGACAAGTGCCCTCATAAGAGAGAGGAGAAAACACAGGGAGAGAGGACGAGGCCACAAGAGGACGGAGGCAGGGGCTCCAGGGATGCAGCCACAAGCCAGGGGATGTCTGGAGCCACCAGGAGCTGCGGAGATAGGGAAGGACCCTCTCCGAGAGCCCTCAGGGGGAGTGTGGCACTGCCTGCACTGTGGTTTTGGACTTCCGGCCTGCTGTTGTAAGACACTAGTTTGGGTCACTTGTCACGCAGCCCCAGGACACTCATCCACTCTGTTGTGTCACCCAGCCAGGCCTGGCAAGCACTCAGGTTCCAGCTTCTAACCACGTGCTCAGCGATGTTGGGAAGTCTGGGCACATCACCCTGGCTCTTTCTGCTGGATCAAAGCACTTCCTGCCTGGGGTGCTCTGCACACAGTGGGCTGCCAGGCTCATCCCTGGAGTCTCTGGTTTGGAAGAGACGCCCAGCAGCATGTAGGGACCACATTTTACGCGGCAGCACTTTGAGAATTGGTGCCACACGATCTGCCCTTGGTGTGTCTGACTGGCCCATCACCAGTCCCCTGAGGCACCGGCGAGCCGATGTCTAGATATCTGATCACCCTCTTGGTATGCAAAGTTTCTTGAGAGCAGGGTTCCCCAGCCCTGGTGTCGGGCATGCTCTGGATCCTGAATCAAAGTGACTCATCGCATGTCAAAGGGTATTTGTGGGTCCGATCGGACTTAAAGGAATCTTCCTGGGAGCCACTATGTAAAGCAAAGAATTCCTCGGTAACTTGAATTTGGTTTCAACTTGGATTTTAACATACCAGACTTCCTTGTGGTAGATTCTCCAGGAAACCCCGGTGGTCATGCTGGAAGGGTTTTCCCAGCATGCTCCATGTGGCCGTTCAGGTGTGGAGCACTGCAACCCAGGGTGGAAGGTCCCCCCGCTGAGCTCCTGCCCCTGCCCACTGCAGCAGAGAGGAACCACTTCCAACTCAGGCAGGTGGCCTCATTGCCATCCTGAGTTCTAGTACATTCTGCTCTCTGGCTGAGTCAGAGAGGCTGAGGGGTAGTCACTACCCATCCTGTGCCCTGACCTGCCCTTTGGGGCTGAGGTGTGTCATGGTAGAGCACACTCTGCCCCTGTGGGGGAGGCTGAGGGGTCATGGCCCTGGGGAGTGACCTTCGCTCCTGAGAGTTTGGAAAGGCTGAGAGTACCCTTGCCCCAGAACATCCTCAGAGAGAATGATCCTGTTGCACCCCATAAGTAGCACCCTGGGCCTCCAGCCTGCTCTGTCCTGTCTTCCACAAAGCCAAGAGTGCGACGCACTGCCCAGGGCTGGCACCCGGGGGCTGCAAAAAGGATGCGCAGGCCAGCGGTAGCGGGAGGGCACAGGATGCCCCCTCTAAGTAGCTGGAGGGCTCTCCATCCCTCGACACCTGAATTGCCTGGACTGGATCATGCTTGCCCTGAGGAGGGGGGTGCTAGGGACTTAAGGTGGCAGAGGTCCAGTCTGGTTGCCCGGCATGTCCCCTGTGAGCATCCCAGGGGTGGAAATCTCCATCATGCTCACTCTCCGGGATCCTACTTGGATGCAAAGTTCAAGTACACAGTGCTGACCCTCGCCCTCTGTGCAGCCCAGCCAGTCATCTGACCCCCCAACACGACGAACTCATTGTTTGCCACCTGTCCAACTTGGCTGACTCACCCCAGCCTCTCCATGGAGCGTCTGCTGCAGCCCAGGTGCTCAGAGAGGCTCTGGCCGGGAGTGCACATGTGCACACACAAACTCAGACACACACATGTGTGCACACAAGTAAACACACATGTGCATGCACAAGCACTCACACAGCAGGCACACTCACTCATGTACATGTGCACACAAACACACATGTGGTTGCACAAGCACTTGTAGCAGGTGCACACACTCATGGATATGTGCATACAAGTAAACACATGCATGAGCACACACAGCAGGCACACACTCATCTACATGTGCACACAAGTAAACGCACATGCACACCCACTCACGCACACAGCGGCACTCAGACTCATATATATGTGCACACAAACACACAAGCACTCACACACATAGCAGGCACACACTCACCTACATGTGTGCACACACACGCACACACACACACACACACAGGTTTGGGCTTCCTTAGCTCGAAAGTCATTTGATCACTGGTTAATGAAGTAACTGGTTGTCCTGTCTGTCGACGTCCTGCGAGCTGCCTGCTGCCAGGCTGCATCCTGAGGCCGAGGCTCCCACAGTGCAGCGGACAGAGCCCTGCCTGGGAGCCAAATCCTCAGAGACCTGGGGACGCTTTCGTCCGTCCTCCCTGGCCAGGGGTGGACTGTGTTAACAAGGCTTTCTGGGACTGCAGTTCCAAGGGCCCCATGAAAGGAGCTGCTTGGAGCCGGTGACACCATGGCCTCCCAGTGCTGGTGTCCCTTGGGCCACAAGGTCAGAGTGGCAGATGGGCCTGCGAGTGGACAGGGCGCCCTCCCAACACAGGGTGGGTTAGGGGAGTCCTGGCCGCTGATGGTGCCCAGCCCATGATGTCCAGCTGTGCCCTCCTCCTCCCCCCTTCATCCTTTCACGGTGTTTGGGTCTTGGTGGCGATAGTGTGACCCATCCCCTCTAGGGACCACCTGCCCAGGCACCTGATGTGTTCCCTTCAACCTTAACCAGGCAGCGGAGGCTGCGAGAATACAAGCGGAATGAAGGAGAGGGACACTGAGGCTGCACGCCAGCCCAATGGAGCCGAGCTGAAGATGCCAGAGTCCCTCCGAGGGTTGTGCCCCTGTAGCTGGGACTCTCACCCTCTGAGACTGAGTGCTGGGAACCCACCCGAGCTCTCGGGGTGGCTGCTCCCCCTCAGAGGTGGCTCTGGAACCTGCACCCTGGGTCAGGTAGGACCAAGGGCCAGGACAGGCTCCCCCAGGCAGCGGCTGCCAGGCCACCTGCAGGTCACCCTGTCCTACCCACTCCCCTTAGGGAAGCAGATGCTGCGAGATGCTGCGTCTCCCTGCCCGCTGCCAGGGCATGCGTGTGGATGTGTGCAGCCGCGCCGAAACATGCGGAAGAGCCGGGCACACGTCGCGGGGTGAGGGGACACACTCCTGAGACACTGGGGTGTGCAGGGACTCCTCACTGGGGTGTACTTGCCCCTTCCTTCCTTCCTTCCTTCCTTCCTTCCTTCCTTCCTTCCTTCCTCTTTCCCTCCCTCCCTTCCCTCCCTCCCTCCCTCCCTCCCTTCCTTCCTTCCTTCCCTTTCTCTCCGTCCTCCCTCTCTTCCTTTGTATTTTCCCCCTCTCTCCCTTCCTCTTTCTTTCTCCTTTCTATCCTTCCTTCTCTTTTTCTCTCCTTTCCTCTCCCTTCTTTCCTTCCTTCCTTCTTTCCTTCCTTCCTTCCTTCCTTCCTTCCTTCCTTCCTTCCTTCCTTCCTTCTTTCCTTCCTTTGTCCTCCCTCCCTGCATGGCTGGCCCCTTTCTACCTTGGCCCTCTCTGGTCGTTCTTGTCCCGTTGCCCCCAACCCTCCAAGTCACCTCCCAGGAGCTGCCATTGCCCTGATACCTCCTTCCTGGGCAGGGGGCTGGGGGGTGGGCACAGGTCATCTACAGTCTCTGTAGGCAGAGCCAGCTGTATCCTGAAGGCTGTCTCCTCACAGGTGGAACCTGGGCCGTGCTGGCCCCTGGGCTCCTCCCTGTGGCCCCCTCAGCAAGAAGTGGCAGTGGAAAGAAAAGGTTCTCCCCGGGCCCGCAGGCACAACCCTCCATCAGGAGTCCCCTCCTCTCCTGCTGCTCTGCCACCCTGCCATCCTGGGGGAGGGGGTCAGATTCTACCCCCTTGAAGAGGGCCTGGAGGGGGAGAGAGCTGGCCAGCCAGGCCCTGGGAATGGAGGGGGCCCGATGGCAGGGACCCTGGTCCCTGCCCCTCCCCCACACAGGTAGTGCCCACTCCTGGGAGGGGTGGGCCACGCTCTGTTTGCCTTTGGTTCATAACCCGATCACAAGGTTAACGAGCACAGAGTGACATTCCTTATCACAGTTTTAAGATTGAGTGAGGACTCGAAACCACCCGGACCAGTGGCCCTTGGCGTCGGCACTTATCGCTGCACAAACATGGGGACTTTTATGGCCCCGCAGCCTTTTATGAGGCCCCGGGCTCCTCTGCTTGGGCTTCCCTGCGCTGGCCTTCCCGGTGACATCTGGGCCACTGACGGCCAGCTCATTCACTGAAGCACCAGGCATGGGGTTCTGTGTTCCCTCGGTGGCATTGTTCATGCCTGGAGAATGTGGCCTGACGAAACTCCCGGTTATGCAATGGTGTTGCCTAGCGAAGGTGCTGCAGGCATGACCCAACGCGGAGGGCGGCGCCTGGCCTCCGGGAAAAACCCACAACAACAAACTCGGAGAAACATGGGTGTGAAGGACGAATACGCTTAATATATAAAGAGCTCTGAGGATAAATTTAAAAAAGCTTGTCTAGATTTTGCCCACCCAAAGGGGTCTGTTCCTGGGAGTCAGGAACCATCCGTCTCCCACCTGTAGCTCAGGGGATTTGGGTGGCTGACCGGCTGACCCACACTTCACGTCCAGTGCCTAAGCATGACCACTGGCTGGAAGAGGGCCTCCGTAAGGCACTGGCTGGAACCGTGGCGGGAAGACTTGCTCTCTCCGCAGGCTGGGCGCTGGGAAGACGTTAGCCGTCTGTGCTAATCCACTGCAGGCTGCTGCGATAGAACACCACAGACTGAACAGAAATTTACTCTCCCAAGTTCTGGAGGCATGGAAGTCCAGGACCGGGGGGCCGGCATCTGGGGAGGGCCTTCTTGAACGACATCCCTGGCAGAAGGCAGCAGGGCAAGAGAAGGAGAGGGAGAAGAAGAGAGGCAGGAGAAGGAGCTGGGGAGAAGATTAACCCTTGCAGGGCACGCCCTCCATGACCTGCTTCCTCCAACTACGTCCCACCTCCTGGCACCCCATCTAGTGGATTAATCCACTGACAGGTCAGAGCCCTCACTATCCAATCATTCCCTAAAAACCCGCCTTTGTACACTGGAGACCCTGGGGACATTCTATAGGTCAATTTGTGAGGCGGAGCCCCCATTACCCAGCCGCTTCCTCTAGGCTCCTCCCCCTGACACCTCAACATTGGGATCGAGTTTCAACACCCAAGCCTTGGGGGACACTTGCAAACTGCAGCCTAATGGTTTAGATTCAGAATGTCCCCCTAGCCCTCACGGAAACAAGACAGCCATGTTGGAGGCGGGGCTTGGTTGCTAAGGAGGGGTCCCTGGGGGCGTGGCCTTGGGGATTATATATGGTTCCTCCTCCCCCTGCTCTCTCTCTTGCTTCCGTCCTCCATGATGTGAGAATGAAGCTTTGTGCTCTCCCTCTCCACTTCCCACTGCCGCCAGGCCCTGAGACCCGTGGTCCCCAGCCTCACATGGACTGAACCCCAAATCCCCAAGGAAACTGTGGACAAAGAAATCTTCCTTCCTCTAAGTGGCTGGTCTTCGGATTCTAGCGGCGAGGATGCTAAGACAGACAGCAATGTCTTTGCTACAGAATGGAATGGAGAACGAAACCCACACAGGACAGCTGAGCCGAGAGATGTAAGGGAACAGGGCGAACACGGGGAGGACCTGGGTCCAGCTCGGCCCCTGTGCCCTGAACGCATGTCGACCACTAACTCTCCTTTTCAGCGTATACCAGTTTGAGCTGCATTTCTGCCCTCCACCACCAAGCGTGTAAAGTCAGTGAGCGAGCGGTCCATGAACGTGGAAACTGAGACCCATCTTAAGAAGGAAACGCAAGACCTGCATGCTGAGACCAACGCATACCGCGCGGGCTGGACTAAGTCCTCCCCACAGATCGGTTAGGTCTGCACCCTGCTACCTCAGAGTGTGACCCTGTGTGGAAACTGGGCCGCCGCAGTGGTCATCAGTTAGGATTAAGTCACACTGGAGTCAGTAGGTCCTAAATCCAACATGGGCTGGCGTCCTGCTGAGAGGTGGAGAGAGATGTTTAGAGCAAAGCCAGCCCCTGCCAAGATGGAGGCAAGGCTGGGGCCAGGGATCTGGAAGCCAAGGAAAGCCAAGTCCCTAGAGGACTCCTGGCTGGAAGAGGCAGGAAGGACCCTGGCTGGAGCTTCGGGAGGGGTGCTGCCCTGCGGACCCCTTGCTGGCGACTTCTGGCCTTGCACCACGAGGGGACACGTTTCTGTTGTTTGAAGCCACCTGGTTCTTGGTACTTTGTTATGGCGGCCCTGGGAAATGAGTACGGATGCTGTTTTTCACTTCTGAACTTAGCAAAATATTTTAAAAATCAAAATTCTAAAATGTTGGCATGGTTTAAGGCCAGGAGTGTCCCAGCCATTTGGCACCAAGTATCAAAAGCTTTAAGAGGAGCCGGGCATGGTGGCGCACACTTGTAATCCCAGTACTTTGGGAGGCGGAGACCGGAGGATCCGGGTTCGCGGCCAGCCTCAGCTCTCTCTCTCTCTCTCTCTCTCTCTCCTTAGCGAGGCCTTCCGCAACTTCGTGAGACCCGGTTTCAAAATAAAGGATAAAAAATAGGGCCGGGGGCGTAGCACGGAGGTAGAATGCCCCTGCGTTCAATCCCCGGTACCACCAAAAAAAAAAAAAAAAAAAAAGCTTTAAGAGGTGCTTTTACTTGGTAACTCCACTTTAAAGGCCTTATCCTTAGCAAAAATTTCAAATTAGAATTATGAGTTTTGGAAAAGCTACAGTAATATTGTTTGTAATAATATATAGAAATGACAAACATGTAAAAATAAGAGAACTGTTAAATAAATAAATAGAAAGGTTAATTGTTGGACATAATGAAATATTAGACATTAAAATAATGTCTATATAACATATAACATGAGGGTCGGGCGTAGTGGCATGCACCTATAATTCCAGTACTTGGGAGGCTGAGACAGGAGGATGGTAGGTTCAAGACCAGCCTCAGCAACTTAGCAAGTCTCTCAGCAACCTTGCAAGACCCTGTTTCAAAACAAAAAATAAAAAGGGCTGGGGGTGTATCTTGGAGGTAGAATGCCTCTGGGTTCAATCCCTAATAATACACACACACACACACACACACACACACACACGACATGAGGAATTCTCTAGAAATAGAAAATCAAGTTCAGCTGGGCGTGGTGGCGCACGCTTGTAATCCCAGTTCTTGGGAGGCTGAGACTGGAGGATCTGGGTTTGCAGCCAGCCTCAGCTACTTAGTGAGGCCCTCTGCAACTTAGCGAGACCCTGTTTCAAAATAAAGAATAAAAAATAGGGCTAGGGGTGTGGCTTGGAGGTAGAATGCCCCTGGGTTCAATCCCCAGCACCACCAAAAAAAAAAAAAGAAAATCAAGTTCATAGAGGGTACAATTCAAATTTATTTTAAAAGATCTACAACATATATTTATATAACTAAAATGCATCAAAATATTAGATATTGTGATTATCTGAGTGGTAAAATTATGGAATATTTTATCTTTATTGTTTATTATTTTATATATTATTATTTTATACATATTTCTTATAACAATTCATGTATTCAAATTCAGGGTTGATTTTTGTTGTTGTTGTTGTTGTTTTTGTGGTACTGGGGATTGAACCCAGGGGTATTCTACCCCCGAGCTACATCCCCAGCCCTACTTTTATTCTTTATTTTGAAACAGGGTCTCACTAAGTTGCAGAGGGCCTCACTAAGTAGCTGAGGCTGCCGGCGATCCTGCGATCCTCCAGTCTCAGCCTCCCAAGTACTGGGATTACAAGCGTGGGCCACCACACCTGACTTGTTTTGTTTTTTTGATATGGAGTCTCTCTGTGTTGCCCAGGTTGGCTTCAAACTCCTGGGCTCCTCCTGCCTCAGCCTCCCAAGCAGCTGGGACTGCAGACATGCCACCATGCCTGGCTCATATATCCCATTTTATCATCAGGAAAAAAAGTTTTAAAAATTCCTAATCACTTAATGTGCACTAACCTTTGTTTGAAACTAATGCAGAAGAAACAGTCTCTGAGAAACTAAGATATAACAATAATGCCCAACTGTAAGTAAGACCAACGAACTTACTGCATATTTGAAGTAATAAAGCAATTTAAATTTGGTAGTGAAGGTCTAATTATGGGGCATGGTGTTTCTAGGTGACAACTGGGGAGCAAAACAAACAGCGGAGGCTTTCGAAAGCCTCTGGGGCGTGGCTTGCCAAGGAGCCGCCATGACCTGCTTCTAGTAAGCTGTGGTATTTTGGGTCTGCATTTCCTCCCACCCCCAAGCTGCATTTCTTCTCTCCCTCTCTCTCTCCAGGATCTCTGAATGCGCCCATCAGGAAGGACAGTTTCCCAGGAGAACACCTGGACCCAAGGAGGCCCGCGGCTGACCCCAGGACACTGCAGGTCGGGGCAGGGACAGAGGCAGGACAGAAGCTGCACTTGCCAGGTCTTCAGGTCACTCCTGGGAAGACACACCAGATCAGGAGCCTGTCTCCCACCCAACTGACCAGGGACAGAAGTGTCACCAGGCTGGGCCCTCTGACATCATCTCCCAGAGTTGCGGGGTTAAGACCAGGCCACCTGCTCCAAGGGCAGGGCTGGGTTTTATGATTGGCTCCTGCCCTCTCCTTGAGCAGCCCGCAGCTCTGTAGCAGTGGTGGGGTGGGGGTGGGGTGGGGGTCACTCCCTGGCACCTATCTGGAAGGAAGGGGACTGCCCCTGAGGCAGGGCAGGTTTGCCTATGCAACTAGCCCTGCTGGGCACCTTGGCAGCCTAGGGACCACCTTCACTTTATGGCAATGGACAAGTTCCTAGGCAGCAGGCTGTGCCCAGAGAAGTTCTGGTTCTTGTCTGGGTCCTCCAGCTCCAGTTACAATGCTGGCCTGTGGTGCCCCAGCTGCCTCCCTGACTGTCCTATCTACTCCGCTGCAGGGACCCAGGGAAGCCCAGCTTTCCTCCTGCGGGGCTGGGTAAGGCCTCCAAATTGTAAGACCCCCCACTGACTGCTCCATGGCCTTACTGGGTGCTGCAGGCCAACTGGGCTCTCATAGCTGCTGTCAATCAAGGCACAGTCACATGACCCACTGTGGCCAATCAGGTTCTTGCTTACTCCCATCAGCCCACTCTGCCACAGAGCTCTACATGGGGCTAATCTGGCCAGTCCTCTTGTTCCCCAGCATGGATTTGATGCCACCTACCCAAGGGCCTTTGAAGGTCAGATCCCATCTGCCCAGGACTGGCGCAGGATAACCAGCCTTTCCAAGTCTGGTCCCGCAGCCCCAGATGAGCCCCTGACCCCATACCTTTGAGGGAAGAACATTTGCCCTTCAGGTTGGAAGTGTTCATCCCCATATGTTGGATGCAGGTGGGAGCCCCGACAGTGGGGTGCTCCAAGTTATAGTACCCAAAGAACATTTCTGTTTATCAGTCAGGGGTTATCAGCCTCTGGGGGGCTCAGCCCCAAAGCAAGCTGGGGAGTCTTGACCAGAGCCCGGACCACAGCGACAACACCCCTGACACACACGAACACACACTCTTCTGTCCACGCGGCGTGTGCAAGTGCAGAAGCAGCATGTCACCTGGGTGGGAGGGTGGCCTGGGGCGTATAGTAGAAGACTGTCTGCAGGTGCCCTGAGCCCCACCAGCCCTCCCGAAGCTGCCAGCTGTGCCAGGCCTGATCCAAAGCGCCCGCTCCCCTTGCTCTGGCCTCTCCAGCTGCAGCCTGCCGTGCCCAGGGCCTCGACCAAGGTGCCAGCAGCTGGACACAGGCTTCAGGGGCGGGGGCAGCAGAGGACAGTGGCTCCACTCCATGGAACGTGCTGATGTGGGGCAGCTTTGCTTGGGTGAGGACAG
Organism: Glis glis; assembly: GCA_004027185.1. Classification (NCBI taxonomy): domain Eukaryota; kingdom Metazoa; phylum Chordata; class Mammalia; order Rodentia; family Gliridae; genus Glis; species Glis glis. Next base: position 24,311 of record PVJS01006993.1, read on the forward strand.
CCAGCCTGACCACTGAGTACTCCCTGTGCTGGGCTGCCCTCTGCGCCTGGCCATCTTGGCTCTCTAAGGCTGAGCGGGGAATTATCAGGAGGTCCTTTGGCACATGGGTTTTGCGTTGGACTCTTGGACCTACTCTAAACTTTTTTTTTATTATGGTAAAACATATAACATAAATTTTACCACTTTAACCATTCTTGGGAGCACAGTTCAGTGGCGTTAAGTACCGTCACCTTGTGCAGCTACCGCCACCACCCACCTCCAGAGCTTTCCCATCTTCCCCAGTAAACACCATCTCCTCCTTCCAGCCCCAGCACCGCCATTCCACTTTCTGTCTCTGTGCATATGACTCCTGCAGGCTTGTGTCAGGGTATGGATCTCAACTGTTGCTCCAAAGCGCATGTGCAGTGGTGTTCCGGGGCGGGGCCTTCGAGAGGGCTCGGACCTCACAGTGGATCCCTCCCCTTATGGATTTACAACTTAACGGGATATCAGGAGGTGCTGGAAATGTTAGGAGGCGGGGCCTCATGGGAGGAAGTAGGTCATTGAGGTGTGCTCTACAAGGGTATATCTGGTCCCCAGCCCCTTCTTCTGTCTGCATCTCTGTCTGCCTCTTTGCTTCCCAGTCGCCATGAGGTGACCAGCTTTGCTCCACCACGTGTTCCCTGCCATAGTGCTCTGTCTCGCCATAGGCCCAGGGACAACGGAGCCAACTGGCCATGGACAACACCTCTGAAACCGTGAGCCAAAACAAACCTTTCCTCCTTTAAGTTGATTTTCTCAGGTGCTTTGTCACAGTAATGGAAAGCGGACCAACATAGTCCCTCACGTAAATGGAGTCGTGTAGCATTTGTCCTCTTATGACTGGCTTATTTCACTGAGCCACCATGTTCCCAAGGTCTGTCCACCTTTTAAGATGTCAGAGTTTCCTCCCTTCCTAAGGCTGAGCCATATTCTGTTGTATGGGCTACTCGTGTCCCCACTTGTCCATCTTGACACTCGGATTGTTTCTATGTCTTGGCTACTGTTACTAGCACAGAGGATTTACTGGACCACTTTCCAGAGTGTCCGCCATGCGCAAGCCTTCTAGGCCACCCTGTTCTTTCCTGTTTGTTTTGCTTTGATGATGGCCACCCTGATGGGTATGAAGTACCATCTCATTGTGGTTTTGTGGACCTTGCTTTCCCGGATGAGACTGTTACCAAACGGCCCACTTCCCAGAGTGGAAAATGGAGGTGAGTCTTCCTCGCGGTGAGCCTTAGCCAGTCTGGAGACCTTCTTCCTCGTGCATATGCATTTGGGAGACCACCATCTCTTTCTCGCCGTGGCTTAGTGCCTCTGTGCTGCTCTTGCCACCTTGGAAACTTTTCCTGTTGGTGGCTAAGCAAGACCCTGCAGGGGGTTGTGCATGCACGAGTTTAGCCTCCTGCTATCCCTGCAGCCAGGTGGGAAGTCCTGGGATTTTCATGCATGAGGGCCTGCTGAACTCCCCTCAGGTGCATTCCAGTCTTGCCCTGACCTGCTCATTTCTATCTAGCTACCTAACAAAGCCATCAGTGGGGCTTCCCAGAACAGGGTGGTGAGCTCTGCTCCCCCAGCATGAGGTCTGGCTCCCTCTCCTATTTCCCTGTCAGTTGGGTGGGCTTCTCACCTCAAGCACCCCTTCCTCCAGCTGCTCTTCCTGATGCAGAGGATGTGGCCAGAATGAGAAGTCCAGGGTCCAGGGGCACTGCCCACCATCCTGCCCTGTCCTGGGCTCTTCCAAGAGAGCAGCTGACCCCATGCCAGCATGGCTGTCTTTACTGTTCCAGCCACACGCTCTCCCTCCCTCCATCCCTCCATCCACAGGTCAGCAGGCTGATGGATGAATAGGTGGAACAGATGGATATTGTGGCCCTGCCCTCAGTCACCCTGGGAAGCGGGTAGGCCTGTCACCCCTCCAAGGGTGGTGCCCGCCTCCTGAGTGATCCCTGTCCCAGGGGACCCCACAGGCGGGGCCAGCCTCAAGAGGACCTTTGCTCCTGGACTGGCGTGTCCCCTTCCTCATCGTTCCCCCTTTTACCTGGTTTTGGGGCTAGTGGTGGGAAAAGGTCTGGTCAGAAATGACTCATAGGGACAGGCCCAAGGTTGGTGCAGACAGGGTAGGGCCCAGGAGGACAGTGTCTCAGGGCAATTTGGGGCTTGAGACCCCATGAGAGTCTCCAGGGGGGGTGGGGGATGGGGCCGAAAGTGTTGGGGGAGGGGAGGTGTCTGTGGCAGTCTGATTCAAGACACCTACCTCAAGGGAGACATGCTTGCCATCCAATTCCTAACTCTTAGACATTCCCTGTGAGCGGAGGAGCCTGGAGGGGGGCCCTGGAGCAGGGAGATGGGGAGCAGGCATTGTCAGGTGAGCAGAAGAGCCTCATTCACACAGCCTCTTCACACCAGCTGTGTCCAGGGTTCTGGCCTCTGTCCTGGTCTGGACTGACTGCCGCTGGCCGCCACTGAGCCTCTCGTCCTGCTTGCCCCTCTTCACACCACCCCTCGGCCCCACAGGGGGAAGGCCCCGTGCCGCCAGCCTCCTGGGAGCCTCCCAGCTCTGAACTCACCACAGTTTTAGGATCGCCCATCCAGTCCCTTTGTCTCTGCACCTCATCCTTGCTCCACGCCCAAATCAGGTGTCTCCCCAAAACTCGCGCCTACCAGAACCTCAGAATGTGACCTTATTTAGAAACAGGGTCTTTGAAGACCCTATTAAATTAAATTAAATTGAGGTCAGATTGGATTAGGGTGGATCTGACTCTGGTGAGAGCTGTCCTTATAGAAAGCGCACCTGAAGACACAGACACAGAGGAGGACGTCACGTGACGATGGGGCAGAGATTCGAGTGGAGTGACTCTACCAGCCAGGGAATGCCAAGGAGGGCCAGAAACCACTAGAAGCCAGGAGAAGTGCTGGAAGGTCCTTTCTCAGGACCTTCTGCAACACCTCGAGTTTGGACTTCTGGCCTCTGGAACTGAGCGGGGACCCATGTCTGCGGTCCCCCAGTCTGTGTTATGCAGCTGTAAGACACCAGCGAGCAGGTGTGGGAATCCCCTGTGGAGATGGGATGGCGCAGGCTGGGAATGCCCTGGTACCCAGGTGCTTCCTCTTTTTCTAAGCACTCCAGCTTCCTTTGGATTCTGTGTGATAGATCACATTACGTTCTGTGTTCTGCAGCATCTCATCTCTGCTGCCTGGGTACCACTGAGGGAAACCCGTTAGGCGGCCCATTGCCAGCTAGCACCGTGTACCGGATCTGAAAAAATGGAATAAAACCCAGCCAGGAACTGAGACTCCTGTGGCTGCAATCCTGCCTGCCCAGGTCTTGGATCTTGCATACTGATTTCGGCTCTGTGGTTTATCTGTCAGAAGAAGGTTCTGGGAACTTCCTCCCAGGTCTCGAGGTGACCCAGGGATTCCAGACCCTTCTTCCTGGTCCAGCTGGTCCCGTGAGGCTCAGTCCAATTTCAGATTCTCACCTTGATCTAAGCAGTTTTGGGATGTGCAGTGTTTTACAAAAAGGCTACATTTCCCCCAGCAAACAAATGTCTGTTCTTTTTGGCTTAGTGGTGACCACAATGGCAGAGCCAGCCCGACAACGTGCGTAGATGCCACTGGCCTCTGTCCCACAGTGTACCTCATCCCCCGCTTTGCAAGGCTCACTGGTTGCACAGCATCCCTGCGAAGGTCTTTAGGGGAGAGTGTGGTGTGGGGACGGTCATTCCTACCAGCTGATCCTGATGACGTCTGACGTCCTCACCTCCCCATGTTTCAGACAACAAAACAACAGTATCTGACACCATGGAAACCAGGCAAGAGAGAATGAAACACCTCGGCAGGCACAGGGAGAAATGCCTGATGCTGACCGCCTGCTGATCGGCCGCATTAAGACCTCCATGTTGCCCTGGCAACCCAGGGACAGGCCTCCCGTATTCCACGGTGGGCCCAGTCATGCTGCCCATAGCCTGTGGGCCCAGGAGGTACCTGAATGCCTGTTTCCAGATCCCTGTCAGGCCCACCCTCCTCCCTGGGACCAGTCCCACTGTCCAGTCTCAACCCTAGATGTTTCAAACAAAGCAAGTCTCTTAGGAAGTGGGGGTGGGGGCTGGTTAGAGTGGTCCACCTGTCAGCGGGGGGGGGGGCAGGTAATCCTGCTCACCCCAGGCCATAGTACTGTGCTGTGATGGCTCCTCTCAAAGAGACCACGATCTCCAGGGCCACCCCATGCCTGCCACGGGGAGCTGTTCACTCATTTCCACCACGGGATTCTTGCAGACAACTGGAAATCTTGATTCTGACGACTCTCAATGACATGGCAAGATGCGTCCTACACAAGGCTGGTGAAAAAGGCAGGGTATAAATCCCATACCAAAGGGGCCAGCGCTGTTGTCACTAAAAGACTAGATGGAAACCATCAAATTGCCAGTGGCATTACCAGCGCTTTTGGTTTCCATCTTTGTAGATGTCTATATTTTCTACTGAACATTTTTGTTTTGGTTACTAGGGATTGAACCCAGGGCCTCTTGCACGCTGGGCAGGTGCTCTACCACTGAGCCCAGCCCTCTACTGAACATCTTGAAGCTCAGCTGTCCTCTTCCTCCCTAGTTTTGCTTTCCATGGTTTCAGTTACCCATGGTCAATCATAGACTGAAAATATTAAGTGGAAAACTCCAGAAATAAACAATTACATGACATCTGAATAACATGATGAAATCTCCATTCATCCTGTTCTATCCTGCCCAAGACAGGAACCAATCCTTTGTCCAATGTATCTGTGCTGTATATGCTACCCACCCGTTAGTTACTTTGTAGCAGTCTGGGTTATCAGATAGACTGTCACAGAATCATAGTGCTTGTGTTCAAGTGACCTTCACATAGTAGCCTAATGCTATGTCACCGCGCCTGTCACGTACCTCACCTCAGCCCATCCCACAGGCATCGTGTCATCTCACATCATCATCACAAGAAGGGTGAGTACGACGCAATCGGCATTGAGAAACAGTGAGCACGCACACATTCATTTGACTTTTATTAAATGTATTGTTACAATTATTCTATGTTAGTATTAGTTATTGATGTTAATCTCTTACTAGGCCTATTATTTTTGTAGTACTGAGGATTGAACTCAGGGGCATTCTACCTCTGAGCTCTACCCCCAGCCCTATTTTTTATTCTTTATTTTTGAAACAGGGTCTCACTAAGTTGCGGAAGGCCTAAGTAGCTGAGGTTGGCCTTGAACCTGTGATCCACCTGTCTCAGCCTCCCAAGTACTGGGATTACAAGTATGCACCACCATACCCGACTGGCCTAATTATAAATTATACTTCATCATAGGTGTGCGTATATAGGAAGGAACAAAGTATACACAGGGGTTGGCACTGCCCTTGGTCTCAGGCATCCATAAGGGTCTTGGAACTTATTCCCTGTGGATAAGGGAAGCTACTATAGTTTTTATACTTAGGGAGAAAAAAATGCTTTAAAAGAAAAGAGCAGTCTGCTGAGGGTGCCCTTCATCTTGTTCCTGCCTGAGGTAGCTGACGCTGGCTGGGACCCACCTAGAAGCCACAGGAAGGGGCAGAGTCCCAGTCTTCTGGTCATTGCCTGTCCCCCTTCAACCTACCTGGGAACCTGCTTCCATAGTGAGGGCATTCTCCCCTCCCCCCCAGTCAAGCTGTGGCCACTCAGGGCTCTGAGAGATTGTAGGTGGAAGGCTTTCACCTCCTGAGCCATGGGGACTGTCCACCCAGCCTGCCCGCCATGGTCCAGCCCTGGACGGCTGCTGGGCAAATGGCCCAGCTCCTTGCCTCTTTGTCCCCACCATCCTTGCTGGCAATGTCCCAATCCTGGGTTAGCCCAGTCTTGCCACACCTGTCCTCCAAGCACCTGTGGAGAAAAGTCACAGATGTTTGGGCAACAAATTGCAAGTGGACATTTGCCCATGCCGGATACTGCCACCACATTTGCCTTTCTAGCCTGGGACTTGTCCCCATCTCCTCTCTTCAATTCTTTCCTCTCTGCTCAAAGAGGGAAGAGGCCAGTGGCTGCCTCCCCTGCTGCACCCTGCCGAGCCCACACCTCCGTCTTGGAGGCAGTGCCCATGCACGGCCACTCTCCCTGCCAAGCCTCTGCTCCGCCGCCCTGATTTATTTTCTTCCTACGTCATTGCCCTCTGAAAGTGGCTTACTCATCGTCTTCTGTCTCTACTGTCTGTCCACTTACCAGAATGCATGGCCCTGGAGAGGAGCTCTCTGCCATGTCCGCCCCGCTGGGCTCACACCCCTGAACAGTGCCTGGTGCCCAGCAGGTGCCTCTCAGGCTTTGGGGACCATCTGGCTTTGGGGACTGAGGCTCAGATCAGGCCACCTCACCTCTCCCTCGGGACCTGTCCCTTCACACCTCGACCCTAGCAGCGTGTCTGTCACCATGTCACAGCAGAGTCTGTGTCATGCTCACTCATGCTCACACTTGCTCGTGACCAGCACAGGCCTTACAAAGCGCAGAAACTAAAACTCAGGGTTTTTGAATGAGTGACTAGTAAGTAATAGGAATAAAAAAAAAAAGCCTACCGTGCTCAGCGCAGGTGGACTGCCCGGAGGCGCTGACGGCCACCACTTGCTGTCTCCTCGCCCGCCCTGTGCTCACAGCGCACCCCAGGGAGCCAGCGCTACTCTCCCCAACTCCACACCCTGCTCAGCCTCATGGAAGGAGTGCAGACTTTGTCCTTGCTGGGTTTAAATGTGTCTGTCAAAGTTCACTGGCAACTTTATCCTCAAAGTCCTATGTTAATGGTGTTTGGAGGTGGGGCCTTTGGGAGGCAATTAGGGTCAGATGAGGTCACGAGAGGGGACCAGCATCAGCACACCGGCTCTGTCTCCCACGTGCTGCTGGTGCCATGTTATGATGCAGCACAAGGCCCTCTCCAGATGCCCAGCAGAGGCAGGCACTCTGCCCTTATACTTCCAACCTCTGGAACTACCAACTAAACGTCTCCCTTTTATAAAAAACCCTGTCTCAGGTATCTTGTTATAGTAACAGAAAACGGACCAAGATGCTCCCTATTTGCACCTCTAATCAAATGGTGGGAAATGGGTGCTTATGAGTGCGGTATCCTTCCGCCTGGGAAGAGACAGGTGGTTTCCTCCAGAGATGTCTGATCAGGTCAGGTACCCCCCCACACACACACCAGGTTTTGATATTGCTTCTCTTAAATGAGCCCCCAGTAAGTTCCAGTGTCTATTTTGGGCCCTTGCTGACCATCACTGACACCGGCCCCATCCTATGCCCACCTCCATCGTGACTCCAGAGGAGGGCTGGGAGCACAGACATCCAGGGGCCGCTCAGGTCCTCAGGGTTGGCCTGCCTGGATACCTAGCCCTCCCATCAGCTACATCAGTAATCCCTCACTACCACAGGAGCCCTAGAACTGTGGGATCAGGAGGGCCAGTGGTCCACGAATGGACAGGTTTTCACTGGTGTGTGCGGAAAGCCCTACTTGTCCCTGTTCTGCTCTGCCCACTGAGGCTGTCCCTCCAGATGCCCCAGTCCCTCCTACCCTTGTCCTGATCCCAGGATTCTCTCCCCCTCCCCTTGCTGTTCCCCACTGGGAGTTAAGGCCCTGGCTTGCTATGCCAGCCTTCATGGTGGGTTTAAGTAGCTCCTGGTCTGATGACCTGGGCACCGCTGGAGACAGGCAGGGACGCCTGACATAGCCAGACCTGAGGACGTGAGGCAGCCACAGGGCAGACGCCTCCCAGGGAAGAGGCGGCACAGGGGAGAGGCCCTCAAGGACAAGATGCCAGGCAACCTCAGGGCTGACCTGTTTACCCTGAACTCTTTGACAACTGGGCCATCCGTGGGGCCATCTCCTGCTTTCGTCCTCAGGGGCCATCCCGGGCCAGGGCTATGACCCCCTGACTCAGTGCACACGGCAATTTGCCACGTTCCCCGAGTACAACAGGGCTGAACTGGCCAGGGCTTGTGCTGGGGCCCTGAGCCTTTAAATACACAAGCACACGCACACGCACACGTACACACACACGCACATGCACACGAAACAAAGCCAGGAAGACAGAGAAGGGCCTGAGGTATCTAGGAGGGGAGACTCAAGAAAGAAGTAGGCCTTGACTTACTCCTGGTGACACAGGGAACCCATCTTGAAATGAGTGACCCCCCCATTGCCCCCCATTAAAGAGGGGACAGCCACGGTGCCGGGACTGTACTCATCCATTTGTATTAATGCTGCCATCAGGCTCCAAGCCCCGTGTTTATTGGTTTATGTAGAGAATTTTATGACATGCCGGGGCCAGCGCCTGGGCTCTGAGAGCGTGGCCTTAAAGGACCCACTTCAGGGGCTGAGGCTTTCAGTCTCAAGGTCCCCAAACAGGAAGATCAACTCCAGAAGCACCGCAATGACCCGGCAGGCGGAAGAGTCTCCAAGTGGAGAAGCAGACTGGCTGCTGCGCCCCCCCCCCCCCGACCTGCAGCGGAATACAAACAAGGCAGCTCTCAGGCAGACCTGGAGGCAGACCGTATTTCTTCCATTGTGTGAAGAATTCCTCGAATCATTTACTTACATCTATAGAAACATATGGTGGGCGTTTTTTTTCTTCACAATGCATGCAATGGGCCTGAGGTAGCTAAGAGGGGAGGGTCAAGAAAGAAGAATGGAAAACTGAAAGGAAAGCAAGGATTCTGGAAGGAAATAAAACCTCCAGGGGCCAAGGACACAGACAGCAGCCAGAGCCAAGGGGAGCAGAGGCCTACCCTTGATAAAGGCAGAAACAGATTCAGGAGGGAGCCAGGAGGAGCCCCACTGGGACAGATGACAGCCCTTCCTGCCTTTCTGGGCAGAGTAAGCTCCTCACCCTAGAGGCAGTATGGCCACTGCTGGCAGGGGACAGCTCTGGGATGAAAGCCCGGGGTGAGAGGGGTCAAGGGTACCCTGGTCTAGGTCCTTCGCTGGGGAGGCAGCCTCTGCAACTTGAACTGTAGTTTTGAGTTGTTGCTGAGGAAATGTTTCCAAACAGCCAGCCAGGTGTTTGCAAACACCTGGGACCTTTTGAAAGGTTCTGGCTAGACCCGGAGCTGGTGGGTGGGGATGGGGGTGGGGGAAGGCCAGCTTCCCGGATGTTGCATTAGATTCCAGGGGAAAGATTGTAAGTCACAGGATGAGGGGCCAAATGGCGAGGGCAATCGGGTCCTGGTTTTCCCCTTCTGTTTAGTTCCCCTAGAGACGGACCAGGGTGTTAGGACTCCCAGAAGTGGGGAGAAGCAACTGTATACAGTTCAGCTGGAAGGAACTAAAAATACTCCTCCAAATTCTTGGTGTATAAACCTGGGACAAATAAAGAGAACGCTGTGAAAGACTACTAGTGTCCTTGAATGCCTTTCAAAATAAATTGATCCCAGAAGAGCCCAGGGGGAGGGGCGGGGACATATTTGGTGGGCTGGGTTCCGTATCAGCAGCAGCATTCTGGTTTCCTCAGGTGCCCTCTCCCAGGCCAGCCTGCCTGTGCATCTCCCACGCAGGAAGCCTCCCTGGAGAAGGTTCCAGTTCTGAATCAATTTCCCTTAATTCTTGCTCCCCGCCCCCCCCCAAGCAGGGTTTTTATCTAACACAAGGAAAAGTGATGCTAGGCTAGATGCAGAAGTTTGATTTATGTAGTGACTTATTTTTTATTTATGTCCCAAACCGCTGTCTTCCTAACGTGTGAGAGAGAAGTGCCTGCCATTCACTGTGGCCTTGTCTTCCCTTAGAAAACGTTTTCTCATGACATAAGCATCAGGGGACACAGACGGAGAAGTCTCACATGCCACCAACTCCCCTTTAATGGGGTCCTGCTTCCAGGTAGCCACTCTCTGTCTGCCACACTCAGGGTCAACCCCAAGGTCCCAGGAGCCACGAGGAAGACATAGGTCCCCCAGACACCCCTGCTGCCTGGTGGTCAGCTCTGGAGACACAGCACAGTGTACCAGCTGGCCAACAACTAACCCCAGCCAGGGAGCCCGGGGAGTGCCCAGTCTTCCAGGGGGGAGCAACCGGCGGCTGAGCAGCAGCCCTAGCAATCCTGGGGTCGGATGGGGGCTGCAGGCAGGGGCGGGGTCCTTCTACTGCCTGCATCCTGAGCACCTGCCCAGTGCAGCTGTCCCCCAAGGGCCTGCAGGACTAGGTCGATGGGGCCGGGCTGCGAAGGGGACCCTTAGGATGCACAGCTGGGGCTTCCCGAAGACGCGGGCCACATTTTGTCGTGTTTTGAGTCTTCAACTTGCTGAACACTGAGGTTTTTTCGGAACAAAAGTAAGTGGTGTTCAGCTGACCCATGCTTCTCAGGACGAGGCGTGTCCGGAGGGCCGGGGCAGTTACGGCAGCTGGCCGGTCCTCTCCGGGATGGGGTGGGAGTGCGGGGTGCGGCCACGGCGTTCCCCGTAGTGAGCCCTCCAGCGCCTCCCGCTCCAGAATGCCATTCCGAAAAGCCATGAAGCCCGTGGTCACCCGGTGCGTCGGGGGCAGTGTTGAGGACACAACGCGGACCCTGAGAGGAGGGGGCCGACGGTGGCACAGGCTGGGCCTTCTGCACTGGGGGGACGCGGCGGCGCCCTAGGATCGTCCCCTCCGGCGGGTGCGAGGACGCGTGGCGGGGCGGGAGGCCGCCCGCAGTACCCCCCGCGCCCGGCAGGGGGCGCGCCGGCGGCGGCGCGGGCGGACCGGGCGGCTGGCGCCCCTGACGTCACCGCCCGCGGTCGCCAGGGCGACGGCCTCTCGGGGCGCGCGTCAGAGCCGCCAGTCTCTTGGCAACCGCCCGATCTCCGCTCCCTCCGCCTGGCGCTGGGCCGCGCGTCGCTCTGGCGTCAAAGCGACGTCAATGGCTGCGGCGGCCGGCGGGGCGGGCCGGGGCGGGCCGGGGCGGGGCTGCCGCCGCGTGCGGCCGGCGGGCGGCCTCGGCGCTGACATGCGGCGCGGCCCGGGCGGCGGCAGCAGCGGCGGCGGCGCGAGCGGCAGGCGCCGGAGCAGCGCGAGCGGCGGAGCGGGCGGCGGGGCCGCGGGGACGGCGACATCGCGGCCTGGGCGCGCGGGCGGCGGCGGAGGTGAGCGCCGGGCCGGGCTGCCGTAGCTGGGGCGCGGGTCGCCGCCGCGGGCTCCGATCGTCGCGGGGGCGGCCGGCAGCGGGGCCGCTCGACCCCCGGGGCTCGTCGCGGGGCTCGGGGGCTCGGTCCGCACGGAGCCGACGGCGGCCGGCAGCGGGGCCGCACGACCCCCGGGGCTCGGGGTGCTGGAGGCGCGCCGGAGCCGACCTCGGGCGGCGGGGGCGGATCCTCTCGCCCGCAGGCCCCGGGGATCTGGGGGACTTGAGTGGAACCGGCGCCGGCGACCGGTGTGGGAGTGGGTCCACACGTCCCGTGGGGGTGAGGGCTCCCGGGATCCGGGGGGACAGGCCGGGGACCGGGGCGTCGGGTCGGGGCGGGGCGGGCCCGAGTGGGTCCGGAGGTGGAGAGCAGCCGACCGCGGGCGGCGGGCTGGGACGTGCGCAGTGGGGCACGAGTCGGGGGACTCCGGGTCGCGGCGCCCCGGGATCTGGAGACTCGGGGTCGGGGGACTCAGGGTCCGCGCGCGGCCCTGGGGTGCGGGAACTCCAGGTCGGAGGACTTGGGCTCCGGCACCTGGGTAGGGTAGGGAGAACCGGGGTCGGGAGCCGGGTCCGGACTGAGCACTCCCTCGCTGGCCCGCAGGTGCGGCCCGGAGCCATGGTGATCATGTCGGAGTTCAGTGCGGCCCCCGAGGGCGCGAGCCAGGGCCTGCAGAAGCCCCTCCGGGTGGGCTTTTACGACGTCGAGCGGACCCTGGGCAAAGGCAATTTCGCGGTGGTGAAGCTGGCGCGGCATCGGGTCACCAAAACGCAGGTGCGCCCAGCGGGCGGATCCAGAGGGAGGGCCTGGGGCCCAGGAGCCTGACCCAGGGGGGCACCCTGTCACCAATTCCGGGCCTGCAGGGTTGTCAAAATTGTAAAGGTTGAGGGTGTTTAATTTGGTAAAGAAAAACTGCTTTGTATTACATTCCCATTACATATTGTATTACATTTGTACACATATTAGAGAATAGCAAAAAGAATAATGACAAAAAAAAAAGCCGAGCAACAGGAGTGTAGTGGTTCCTGGGTTCAGATCTAAAGCTGGCCAATACTTAAGGCATTTAACTTGAATTCCTTTAAGTAGCATTAATGGTTCCTTTGGTTATCTTTTCCCAACTTTTTGTGACCTTTTGGAGATGTAAAGTGTTTGAGAAATTAACTTAAAAAAATGAAACATGTGGTTAAATGACTTTGTCTTTTTAAATATCCTTTTCCTTTTTAAAATCTGTAGGTTGCTATAAAAATAATTGATAAGACACGATTAGATTCAGGCAACTTGGAGAAAATCTACCGGGAGGTCCAGCTCATGAAGCTCCTGAACCACCCTCACATCATCAAGCTGTACCAGGTGAGCTGGGCCTGCCTTCCCTGGGGAGGTTTTCCTGGGGAAAGCATTGCTGCTGCTTCTTCTCTACAACCTAAGCTGCAGGGTGCAGGGGTCAGGGCGCTGGTGGTCTGAGGTTGATGGATGGACTTCTGTAAGCTGTGCAGATGTTTTTACAGTTATTTTCATGCTTTGGGGTTATAATTGAGATTGCTTTGCTAAAATTTTATCTCGTATTGTAATTTGTTCGTTTTGAATGCATAGAGGTCTTTGCGGATGTCCCCGCGCTGTGAGAACAGCCGCATCTATAGTGTGGCTGCAGCTCAGGCACTTGGTGCATACAAAAGGACACATTCGAGCAAAAGTAGAAACTTCCGCCTTGCAGATAATTATTAAACTTTAAAGCCAGCTACTCTTACCAGTTTTCATTAAGTTATCTTGGCAAAGGCAGCAGGGAACTCTTGTGTTCCCTGTTTAACTTTTCAGTGCGTAGTGGAGAGATGTAAATACTTGGCCCCAGGAAGGGCGAGGAACTTGCCATTTAATCTTGGGTAGGAATGACCCTCTCCCTGTTCATCTGTTGGTGTGTTTTGTGACTTTATTTTTGTTCTGGTGTTGAAATTAATATAATAATTGTATCTTTGGGAAATAAGTCATTAATCGGGTCAGCAAAGCAGTCTTTTTCTTACACCTCCCTAGTGATAAATGACCACTTTCACAAAGATGAAGTCAAGTCCACTTGTAGAAGAATAAATGCTTTGCAAATGCTATTTCTCCCGCTTGCATTGGATCTAGGTTCCCCTCCGTGACTTTCGTGACTCTTGTGACTCTCTGGAAGCCATGTGAATCAGGCGATTATGGGAGATGTGTGTGTGCAGTTGGGAAGGCTGTGTGTTTGGTGTGGTAGGAGAGAGTTGTAGTTTGTGTCCCCCTGCAGACTCCTACTCAGTTAAAAGAGAGGCAGGCATGTGTCGGAGCTTGTTTCCCTGCGTGACAGTTTACACAGCATCTTTGAGCACAGGGCTGTGCACTGAGGCTCGTGTTTTGTTTCGTCATCATTTTTAAGTTGTGCTTGAAGATAAGTCTCCTCTTCCTCCTCGGCCACTGGGGTCTGTGCCTGGGACGTGTGGCTGTCGGGTTCCTTGGGAGTGGGCTGCCTGTTTTGCTTCTGATTGGGAAGGGCTGACGCATGTCGTCAATACGTTCCCCTTCTCCCTGCTCTTCCCCTTTGCCCACTGGGTGGAATCGGCTTTGTGAGGGAAGCATAGCACCACGTGATCATCGCCAGAGGTCTTTTCCGCAGGGGGCTGTTCTTGCTGTTGCCACAGGTGACCCTTGGCTGTCTGGACCGGGTGGGGGACGGATGACTGCTGGTCCTCCAGCTTGACACTGGTCAGCTGGCCCGGGCCCCGGGAGCCTGTTGAGGTCCTTTGTCATTTCCTTCAGGGTTTTATTTTTTGTTTGTTTTTTTGAGGTACTGGGGATTGAACCCAGGGGTGTTTTACCTCCGAGCTACGCCCCCAGCCTGATTTTTTATTCTTTATTTTGAAACTGGGTCTCATGAAGTTGTGGAGGGCCTCACTAAGTAGCTGAGGCTGGCCGCGAACCCGGATCCTCTGGTCTCCGCCTCCCAAGTACTGGGATCCTTCAGGGTTTTAAAAAGTTAAAACACAGGGACTCTTCATTCTCCTCCCCTTCTTTTAAAAAAAAAATTGAGAATGGGAATAAGCAGTGGTCTTCTACCATCCAGGCGAGGCAGGGGCCTCACTTTCTTATTAGATTGGTGGCTCAAAGCAGTTGTCTTTAAAGGAATATCTATATTTTGAACCCAAAGAAGTCTTTTTTTCCGTAAGAATGTGTTCTCTTTCCCTCTGAAATATTTTATGGGACAGGCATGAGTCTGTTTTCTTCCAGTACCAACGATTTGAATTTTGCCTTGTTTCTTAATTAGTTCTGGTTTTGACCATTTTTTAGGTGATGTAAAATCCTCAGTGAATAAACTTTCAAGGTGTATATTGACATCATCTGTTGCTGTTGACACACGCTGAGGAATTTGCTGTATACAGAAAGCAGCCCACTGTAGCTTACCCGGCAAAGCCTCTTTCTTACGGCGTAGCGAGTATTTGTCCTTGCTCGCTCAGATGGTCCTGGCCGTTGGCTTGATAACCTGTTGCTCGCTAGGCTTCTGGAAGAAAGTGCGTAGGCCTCCAGTGTCTACAGCCTGCAGAGGCCCAGGAGGCCTGTGAGGCAGCCATACAGGAGGGTGCAGAGACGTTTAGAGTTCCCTCTTGTGAGAGCGATGATGTGCCGGGATAGGTGGGCCGGTGAGGAGCTCCTTCTAGTTTTTTAGAACTGAGTGGGAACCCCGTTGTTCACGGAGGCTTTTCCCCCCTTTTTTTTTTTTTTTGCGGTACCGGGGATTGAACCCAGGGGCATTCTACTTCTGAGCTACACCCCCAGCCCTATTTTTTATACTTTAATTTGAAACCGGGTCTCAAGAAGTTGCGGACGGCCTCACTAAGTAGCTGAGGCTGACTGTGAACCTGGATCCTCCGGTCTCCGCCTCCCAAGTACTGGGATTACAAGTGTGCGCCACCACGCCCGGCCCCCCTTTCTTTTTTAAAATGATGAGTGCACTTGTCCTGTAGAAGCTAAAGATTTACTGGGGTTCAAGTGGATTAATTATACCCTCGGTGTGTTCCTTTCTCCGGTGGGTAAATGTTAGGTCTTTTTTTTTTTTAGGTTATGGAAACAAAGGATATGCTTTACATTGTCACGGAATTTGCAAAAAATGGAGAGATGTTTGGTAAGCCACACTCATTTTTAAGATCTGTTGAAACAAATGGTACTCACTTGTCAGGACCTGCTCATCCGGCGTTTGGCCCACACATCCTAAATCCTGCCGCGTTCCTTCCCCGAGCCCAGGTGGTGGCCAGACTCTGCATCTTGGGATAGAGCTTTGTTTTGTCGCTTCTCAGATTATTTGGCTTCCAACGGGCACCTGAGTGAGAACGAAGCACGGAAAAAGTTCTGGCAGATTCTGTCGGCTGTGGAGTACTGTCACAACCACCACATCGTCCACCGGGACCTCAAGACGGAGAACCTGCTGCTGGACAGCAACATGGACGTCAAGTTGGCAGGTGCGGGCGGGTCTCAGGGAGGCCGCGGGGTGTGCAGGCCCTGGCGTGGGATCTCGAGCTTTCCGATCACACTCGGAGCCGCCGCTCCTGCCATCCCCGGTGACTCCAATCACCTGTTTCTTTGCCTTGCAGATTTTGGATTTGGGAATTTCTACAAGCCGGGAGAGCCTCTGTCCACATGGTGTGGGAGCCCCCCGTATGCAGCCCCTGAAGTCTTTGAGGGGAAGGAGTACGAAGGCCCGCAGCTGGATATCTGGGTAGGAACCTGTGTGCGCAGACCCTGTTGCCCGCGGCCATGTCCCAGAGCCTGCTGGCACTGACAGTGCTGTTCGATCGTCCACAGAGCCTTGGCGTGGTGTTGTATGTCCTCGTCTGTGGTTCTCTCCCTTTCGACGGGCCCAACCTGCCGACGCTGAGGCAGCGGGTGCTGGAGGGCCGGTTCCGGATCCCCTTCTTCATGTCTCAAGGTGGGTAGGTGTGAGCCAGCCTGCCATAGAACAGCTAGGCAAGCTGGGGGCGGCCCTGGGGAGGAGGAGGAAGGACGGTTCTCTTGCAGCGCCTGCTTGGTGTCTAGTGAATCCGCTCTCGAGTCGGTGCTCTCGAGTCGGGGACTCGCCGCAAGAGAAACCTGACCCACAGGGTACTCTCTCAGTGCCCTACTTAGGGGACAGGCAGGGGCCCTCCCTCTGCAGGCTGCCTCTTGAGAGCCTTATCTCTGCAGTCTCCCCCAGCCTTGGGCCTGGCGTGCTGGCCTAGTCCCTGTGTCCCTGCCAGCCCCTGCACACAGTGCTCTTCTATTTCATAAAATGTCTGACCTGTTGCCTGCCCTGCTGTGTACCATGCCAGGCTGGGGAGGATGCTTCTCTCTGGCAGATGTTTAGAAGGACCAAATCGTGTTCTCCAGGGGCTGGTTCCAAGTTCCGTGACTGTCCTTGTTGGCAGATGTGACCTTACTGCACAGGCTACAGCGTCCAGCCTCAGCCTTCTTTAGGACCAACACTGTGCATTTGCCTGCACGTCGGGCTGCTGCGCTGGGTGGGAGCGTGTACATAGGCCCGGCTCCCAGCTCAGTGCATGGCCCTCTCCTCCTGCCCCCAGACTGTGAGTCTCTGATCCGCCGCATGCTGGTGGTGGACCCTGCCAAGCGCATCACCATCGCCCAGATCCGGCAGCACCGGTGGATGCAGGCTGACGCCTCCCTCCTGCAGCAGGCTGACCCCGCCTTCTCCATGCACAGCTACACCTCCAACCTGGGCGACTACAACGAGCAGGTGCTGGGCATTATGCAGGCCCTCGGCATCGACCGGCAGAGGACGGTGGAGGTGGGTGTGCCGCCCCAGCCCTGACCGGCGTGCGGGGTGTGGTTTCCTCGCGCATTGCTGGCCCTTGCCGAGGCGTGCCGGTGGGAGTGCAGACTAATTTAAGGGCCAGCTTCTCCCCTCCTCCAAAGATATCCTCAGCCACCCGAGAATAGCCTAGGGATAGTCTCTTGGGGCCCCAGCAGCCTGCGGGGGCACTCCAGGCTCCGCCCTGGCCTCGAGCTGCCAGCCTCGCTCTGACCTGCTCCTCTCTGCCCCGCAGTCGCTGCAGAACAGCAGCTATAACCACTTCGCTGCCATTTACTACCTCCTGCTTGAGCGCCTCAGGGAGTACCGGAGCACACAGCCCGCGGGCCGCCCCGGGCTCGCCAGGCAGCTCCGGCCCCGAAGCTCGGACCTCAGCAGCTGTGAGGTGAGGGCCGGACTCCCTTCCGAGGCCCTGTTCCCGTCCCTTTGCTCAGACGTGGGAGTGAGGCTCAGGCAGCACCCCTGACCCTGGCTCCCCCCAACAATCCCCTGGTGGGGCAGCAGGCCACAGGCTGCAGGGAGGAGGGTGCTGGCCGCTCTGCCGGCGTCAGGCCCTGCCCAGCAGCCGCTTGTTCCCTGCTAGTCCCTGGGCCGGCACTCAGCACCTCCTCCCGGTTACCTGCACATGCACTCAGAGGGCGCAGACACCACCTTGGCCAGTTAGCATCTGACACGCCTTTCGCCGTCTTGAAGCCAGCTAAGTCTTTCCTTCTGTCGGTCTCAGGTGCCCCCGGAAGGCCTCCCCTGCGACCCTTTCAGATCCTCCCTGCTGTGCCCGCAGCCCCAGGCCTTGGCGCAGTCCGTCCTGCAGGCCGAGATGGACTGTGACCTCCACAGCTCACTGCAGGTGCGTGAGCGCCTCCTTCCTGGGGGGCACCCCTCCCCTAGCATGCGTGCTCCTGGGTCCAGGAAGTCACTGGTGTGTGTCCTCCAATGCAGCCCCTGTTCTTCCCGGTGGACGCCAACTGCAATGGAGTATTCCAGCACCGCTCCATCTCCCCCAGCAGCCTACTGGACACGACCATCAGCGAGGAGGCCAGGCAGGGAACTGGGCTGGAAGAGGAGCAGGAGGCCCAGGAGCCCCTGCCCGGCAGCACAGGCCGCAGGCACACACTGGCCGAGGTCTCCACCCACTTCTCCCCACTCGCCCCTCCCTGTAAGTGGCCGCTGGGGCCTGGTACATGGGGTTGGGGTCAGGGCCATGCTGGGCAGCCTTCGGTGACTCCGGTTCTTAGAATGTTCTGTTTTGATCCCCGAGACCACACAGTTCATACTTAGATGTTCGTGTGCTCATTGTGGTGGGGGGACTCCAATCTGGGCTGCCCCCAGCACTGGAAGGGCTTGGCCCAGGCCTCCTGCCATCCTGGGGTCTGAGCCCCCTGATGAGCTGGCCCCTGTACTTGCACCTGTGGGCTGGCCGTGAGGTCTCTGCACTCTAGGGGCCTGGAGCCATCAGTAGATGCCCTTTCCCACACAGGTGAGGGTGGAGCTGGGGAGGCCGTGCAGCTGTCTGTCACCAGCAGACCAGGTGCTCATGGCCTGTCCTTCTGCGTTAGCAGTCGGTGCCTCCCTCACGAGCATCCTGCTCTGCCCACAGGTATAGTCGTCTCCTCCTCCTCCACCACGGCGAGCGCCTCGGAAGGAACCAGCTCCGACAGCTGTCTGACCTTCTTTGCAGGCGAAGGCCCTGCCGGGCTCAGCAGTGGCCTGGCCACCCAAGGGCTGCTAGGCACCTGTTCCCCAGTCAGGCTGGCCTCGCCATTCCTGGGGGCGCAGTCTGCCACCCCTGTGCTGCAGGCTCAGGGGGGTCTGGGCGGACCGGTCTTGCTCCCTGTCAGCTTCCAGGAGGGACGGCGGGCGTCTGACACCTCGCTGACTCAGGGTAAGGTCCCCTTGCACGTGCACTTCCTTTTCCCCAGGAGACACCCCTGTTCTCTGTGGCAGATGGCTTTCCCCTTCCTGCTGGGCCTGGTGGGACCAGCAGTGCTACTTGGATAGGCTGGCAGTGCTGTCCATCTCTGGGCATCTGGTCTACTGGGACTCAGCCCTGGCCCTGTGTTGGGCAGGTGACCTCCCTTGGCTGGTTCTAAGAGCGCAGGGATGTCTATGCTGGCAGCAGCTCCTGACTTGCAGGAGGCCAGCGTCAGGGAGGGACTCTGGACAAAGATAGCCCCGAGCTGCCCCAGACCCTGGGCTCCAATAGACTGCTGAGTCCCACGGTGCTGCTCACACCGCCTTCCCTACAGCCTGTCCAGATGCCGTCCCAGTCTCAGAAGACGGCCTGTGGCCTGGGGAGGCTGGGTGCTAGGAAGGGCTGCAGTAGCAGAGTGCCCTTGGCCTTCAGGAGTTGTCCAGTCACACGTGCATGCCCCGGCCTGCCCCGCCCTGCCCAGGGCTGGGAAATCCAGCGGGCCTATACGACCCTGGGCAGGGAGCCAGAGTTCATTGTGCTCCATTTTGTCTCCACAGGGCTGAAGGCCTTCCGGCAGCAGCTGAGGAAGAATGCGAGGACCAAAGGGTTCCTGGGGCTGAACAAAATCAAGGGACTGGCTCGCCAAGTGTGCCAGTCCTCCTCCAGCCGGGCCTCCCGGGGCGCCTTCCACGCCCCCACGCAGAACCCAGGCCTGCAGGGCGGCGGCGCTGGGGGCCGGGAAGGCCGCAGCCTGCTGGAAGAGGTGCTGCACCAGCAGAGGTAGGCCTCTCCCTGCGCGTCCTGCTCCTCTGCCAGCTGACGGGCTCTGTGCTCCTTGGCCCGGGGCCTGTTCTTGGAGGTGGTGGAGGCACGCAGCAAGGCAGTCGGCTCGTCATCTGGGAGCCCATGGGTGGGTGGAGGGCGCAGTGGAAGACCGGCCTGTCCAGTTGGCGTCAGTCGCCACAAAAGCTGGGTGGGGAGCAAGCCGGTGGATGGCTCAGGGTCATACACATCCCTGTTGGCCTCGTCCACCCGGCAGCAGCCCTACAGGTGGGTGGGACCAACCTGAGAGTGGCTGAGCAGGGCCGGTAGTGAGTACCGTCCCTGTTCTGTGCCTCCCTAGACTGCTCCAGTTACAGCACCACCCGGCTGCCCCGCCCAGCTGCCAGCAGGCCCCCCAGCCAGCCCCCTCCCCGTACGTGCTCGCCCCCTGTGACGGCCTCCTCGTGTCCGGGCTCCCGCTGCTGCCGGCTCCCCTCCTCCAGGCCGGCGTGTCCCCCGTGGCATCGGCCGCGCGGCTCCTGGACGCCCACCTGCACATCAGCACTGGCCCGACAGCCCTCCCCACAGGGTCCCTGTCACCCTGCCTCACCAGGCTGGCCCCAGGCTGCGACACTGCTGGGCTGCCACAGGGGGATTGCGAGATGGAAGACCTGACCTCCGGCCAGCGGGGGACATTCGTCCTGGTGCAGTGAGGGCAGCCCACTGCACTTGCCATGGCCGACTCACTTCCAAGCAATAATTCAGAGGATGTGAAGACGTTTTTGGACTCAAAGCCAAGAACTTTCTAGAAGTGAAACAAGCAATACGTTAGGTGTGTGGGCTTTTTAGTTCATTTTTTTTTGTTTTACTTTTTTCCTTGCACTGAGTGACCTCAACTACGAGTAGAGACTGGAAACTTTCTGAAGAAAAATAATAATGGAGGGCAGGGCATATCATGCGGGCGGGCGGGACGGGAGGGAAGTGGGGTGAGGGGAGATGGCTGGCCACACGGATGGGTGACGGAGCGGGGAAGGGCCGTGTGGCAGAGGGACCTGGGCTCCCTCGTCCAGGGCTTGGGCACGGTGAAAGGACGATCGGGCCGTCCCTGGAAATGAGCAGGGTGTGTGTGCGCGTGCGTGCGTGTGCCGATTGGTGTCCTTTTGGTTTTAGTTCATAGTTCTCCGCTTCCTGAAACGTTTATGCTGTAACGAAAACTGTGAACTTGCTGCTTTGCGTGTCAGTTTTAGAACAGCCCTGAGCTCCGCCCAGGCAGGGGTCACCTGCAGATTCTCGGGATTCCCTTTCCTGACACCAGAGCGGGGAGGACCGTCTATTTTTACTTTAGATGAGAAGTTCCATGCGCTGCTGAGAGTCAGTGCTCCAGGGTTCTCTGGGGAGTCACAAGGAAGGACTAGGAGGGGGTGGTGACTTGGAGGTGGGGACTCCGTCCTGGGTCCCTTGGCCCAGAGCCCCGGGCACCTCGAAGAAGCCAAAGGTCTCTTCCTGCTGCGCATCTCGTTTCCGCTGCTAATTACTAAGTTTTTATGCATTTCATTATCAGGGTCCAACAAGAACACCTGACTTGGGAATTGTGCAATATCGTGGGCTGTGGCGAGGATGGGCACAGTTGGGCTTGGGACCCACCTGCCCGTGGCCGGGACCTTCCCGGTGAGATGGTGCCCAGCACCCAGGCTGTGCTCTTGTTGTCTGGCTTTTGTTCAAGGAAGATGAGATGAGACGTTTAGGTCAGTGTTTGTAAAGCTTTCTTTTTTTAAGCAGATACTGTATATGTATATAGACAGACACTACTTATTTTTTATATTTTGTACTACACTTTTGTGTTCTGGTTTAAATCCCCCTCTTGGTCACATTGAGAAGCATCCCCGTCAGCACCAGGTTGAGTTGAGGTAGGGGCCCGAGGCCTGCCCTCCCTCGGCACGTGGGTGGAGGTGGCAGGTGCGGGTTTACCCTTGGCAGAAGCCTCCGGGGCGGAACAGGAAACCGCTGCTCCCACGCACTGCGTCCGCACCCCTCTCCCTGACCAGGTGCCTTTGCTGACTCTGGCGGCTCACAACCTGCAGTATTACACAGAGGTCATTAGAAACGGGAAAGGCGGGTATTTTTAAAAGCCAAAGATTGACCGAGTTACTTGAGGGTAGGAGGGGCGGCCATCTCAGCCTGTGGCGTGGCCCCTGCCCCCCCGCCGCAGCCCTCTGTGGGGCCTGTCTCCACGCGTGTGCTCAGCTGGCTGCCCCCACTCGCTCTGTGGCTGCTTCACAGATGGGCCAAGGACTGTCCCCAAGGGGGGCGGGCCCAGTGCCCAGCCGCAGAGCACACACCAAAGTCTCCTGCCTGCCGACTCATCCAGACGTGTGGAACAGGAGAGGGGATCCGAAGTCCTGGGCCACCAGCCTTGCCTTCATTTCACGGAGCGCAGCTGACTCCCAGGCGAGGCCCTCGCGTTCCCAGCGCCCGTCCTGACTCCGCAGATCAAAGGCTCAGCACCGCGGTGTGTTTCTGAAGCAATGACGAGCACTTTACTTTCGTAGCGGTTTTCGCTTTTTCTTACGCTGCAGCCCCTCCCTGGGAGGATGGTGAAGTCGTGTTTTTATTTCTCGTCCTGGCGTGTGCGGCGTGTTTAGATTTCTCGACCGCTGTTCTACAGACTGTGATGCAATAGCCTATTTAAAGACACTACATGATGTGATTGAGGTGTATATAATTGGTTTTTTTTTACCATAACTGAATTGTTTTATTTCTTATGTTGACATGATAAATGTATGCCAAATGATTAGTTGATGTATGTTTTTTTAATTTAATATTTAAATAAAATATTTGGGGAGAAACCTTGACTTTCTCTCGGCTCATCTCTGGGAGTTCGTTCTCTCTAAGCCACTTAAAAAGAGGCCATGTCCTCCAGGTTCGCCGCGGTTTGGAGTCTTAAGGAGAGGGCACAGTGCCAGCACACACTCCTCTCCCTCAGCAGGGGTGGCAGGTGGCCCAGCGGGGTGGGGCCTGTGGTTTATACCAGACAGAGTTGTGCCCAGGGCTGCTGCTCCTTGGGTCCTTCCTAGCCACCAAGACCTGCGGGGTGCCGACGGTCTTACCACACAGGTCTCCTGGCAACTGGCACTTGTCTCTCAGGGCAGCTGGCTCCATTTGCCCCTACTCCTTTGCCCAAGGTGTTCTCTGAATCCACTTATAAATTGAGTTCTTGGAAGAATCTCAGCGACACTATTTCCTCGTTCTGTAAGCCTTTACCAGCGACAGGGCAGACGTGGCCACTTACACCTATGAAGCGTTCTGTTCCTTTTGATAAAGTCCCAGCTCTCCACACGCTGAAGG
This sequence comes from Glis glis, assembly GCA_004027185.1. Taxonomy (NCBI): domain Eukaryota; kingdom Metazoa; phylum Chordata; class Mammalia; order Rodentia; family Gliridae; genus Glis; species Glis glis. The sequence goes on from PVJS01006993.1 coordinate 47,287, forward strand.
ATGGCCATGACTGAGACACAGGCCTGCGCACTGCTCGCAGGAAAGTCCAGGTGTGGACTGGTGGGTGCTGGGGACAGAGTTCTGGATGGTGGCGACGGCTGCTCCACAGTGTGCGTGCCCCTGATGACCTTGAGCTGCGCCCTTAGAAAGGTTCCAGTGACACTCCAGGTCATGCAGAGTTTTCCACATCTTAAGGGAAGATACCCAGTGTGGACAGTGTGTGACAGTGGCTTCCACAAGGACAGCTGGAGGGGCCGTGGCCAGCCGTTGTGGGAGCGAAGGGGAAGGCAGGCCACTGTTGGTGACTAAGCTGCCAGGGAGCGGTGGCGACTTGGAATGTGTGGCCAGGGGTTTCTGTACGTGGGATGTTGCTTTCAGGAGTATCCTAGCCCCTCAGCCTCTCCTGCGATGGGCTCAGGCAGTGGGACAGGTGTGAGAGGCGGAGGACTCCCCTTGTCCCCGGGAGCCTCTGTGGTTTGTGCAGGGTCACGATGTCCCAACTTGCCGGCTGTGGCTGCAACTGACATAATCTTCCGGGAGGCCTTCTGGGGACAGGAAGTCCAAGCCGACCACACACCTCCGAGAGTTCAGCACGCCCCAAGCTGAAGCCCCGACTGTGGCTCACCTGAGCACAGGGACCCTGGCTGGGAGGGGCCGGCAGGGCCACAACGGCTTGTGTGCTCTCGGCAGACTTGTCATCGGGGCTTAGGAGAGTGGGGCCACCTCGAGCGCTCGGATTGGCCTGGTGGCATTTGCTGTGGGAGAAGGCTGTGGGTGGCTGTGGTCAAAGAGGGTGTGTTTGTTGTTTGAGAACAGAGCCTTGGAAACTAGGAAATCTCCAGCAAGACCTTGCCTCTGGGCCTCTGTATTTGTCTTTCATATTTGTGTCATGCTAAATAATTTGGCCTGCACGTGTCTCAGCTTCCCAATTAGGTGGTCCCCTCACACTGGGGGGCAAGGGTATCTCATCGTGCACTGAAAACGGTCCCTGCACACAGTGGCTTCTGAAGAAGTGGTTGTCAACGGCATCTCCCAGTTGGCCCAGGAACTTGTGACCATGTGATACTCCTTGGACTCCTCTGGCCTAAAGTTGGAGCCCCACTTAGGGAACCTATGGAAACTTTGTAGGACCCTTGAATTCCGCCCTGGGCTAATTGATCTCAAAGATCCTTTCCAATCCCTCCGATGAAGGGGAGTCCGCACGCCATGGGAGCAGGCGCGATCCCCTGGTGCGCTGGTGCCTTGCCCGAAGGGTGCCTTCCCAGCCCCCACCCAAGTCTTGCCCTGACTGTGACAGGCCCGCCTCCCCAGGCTTTTCACAAGCTGTTTATACTGGGGATGTGTTCATTCCTGTTGGGGCTGGGCAGGGCTGGGCCGTGCTTTGGCACACCCCTGACCACACAACTGCACTTCTGAGCGACGGGGTGCTCGGGGGCTTCTGAGATTTTCCTTCTCCTAATCCTCTGGCAAGGGCCCAGGTGTAGCCTGGAGCGGTGCCTGCTACACAGTCACAGGCTGCGTGCATCTTTGTCAATACGAGATAGCTATGCCATGGGGCCCAGAACGGGAGCCCCACGGTGGCCAAGAGCGTGGCCTGTGCTCTCACACCAGGTTTGCATCCCAGCTCTGCTTTCCAGGCCGTGACTTTGGGCAGACGACTTGCCTCGGCTGTGTGTTAGTGTTCTTATTTTCAAGATGGTGCACACGACCATGGTGTCTACTTCTTAGGGTCGTGTGGACACTGAATAGCCTATGAAACACCCGGTACCATGCCCAGCATACAGTGAGCACTCAGGAAATACAGCAGTGTCCACCAGTGTCATCCTCAGCAAGAATGGGACAGATTACCCACAAGGGAAGGAGAGTTGTCTGCAGCCCAGCTTGCGCCAGGCTGGCCTACCTGTCCTGACGCTCCCGCCCAGGGCACTGGCCCTTCCTGAGAAGGAGACCTTTACCTACCGTCCTGCGTCTGCACCTGTGCGTCTGTCAGCCAGAGCTAGGTCTCAGAGCACCCTGCTTTTAGAATGGAGCCTTTCCGGGCATCTAGCAGCATTGTCCCTTGGGATGGGACCAGCTTCTCATGTGTCCCAGCAGAGCACAGGGGTCACGGGACAGGGTATGAGGGGTTCCAGGCAGGCACACAGGGACAGGAACTGAATCTAACTTGTGGGGGCGGAAGAAAAAGTGTTGGCTTGTTGGTTTTTCTTCCAGAATGACCACAGGCTGTGTCAGATGGGGCCCTGGTGAGGGTCTGCTGAGCACAGCCCTGCTGCGACGTGACCTTTGGTCTTGGGGGTCTTTGGTGCAGCGTGGGCCCTGAGGAATAGCAGGGTAGAGGTTTCTTAGGGGTCTGTCTACGGATTTCCCAGGTCCCAATGCTGCTCGGGCTGCTGCAGGAACTGGGAGAGGGGAACAGAAACCAAAAGGGCGACATCTGGGTAAGGCTTGGGGGACAGTGGAAGGACAGTGAGGGTGTGGGGAGGTGAGAGCACGCTCAGTTCCTGTCTCAGGGTGCTGCTGCATCTCGATCGCTCTAATTCTCATCATTTCACACGTTTAAATGTGATTTCTGTAAAAAACCGAAAGGACCTAAAAAGGCCCAGGTGTCCAGAAACATTGTCCCCTTCCCCTTTCGTCTTTTGACAGCTTTGTGGCGAAAAGGAGCTGGGCTTCCCTGGCAGGTTCTAGGCGTTCCTGGGTGATCTGAGGGGAAAGGGACCTTTCTTCAACAACCACGCGTGTCTGCTGTCAGCTAGGGGTGATGAAGAGCTTGGGCCTCGGGCTCCAGGAGGAGGTTTGAAGACAAGGCTGCCCAGAAGATGGGGACCCCCTCAGAAATGTGTCCCCAGAACAAAGCAGCGTGGCCGCGTGATGGCTGAGCTGTCATCAGTGCCCTGATTCTAAGTGTGAAGTTTGAGGGGTTTTGACACCGGGGGGACCCAGGTAACTACCGTCCAAATTGGCGCGTGGAGCGTTCTGTGGCCGGGGCACCTCCTCCGCCCTTCACAGTGAACCTTGCGGTCCCATTCCAGATACTGGGGACCTGCTTCCTGTCACTGTGGGTTGGCTTACATTTTCTAGAACCTCCTGGAAATGGAGTCACAGGTGCATGCTTTATGGGCTTGGCTTCTGTCACTCGGCATAATCAGGTGGTGACCCATCCTGAGTTGTGTGTGTCACTAGTTCATTCCCTGAGCTAGCGATGTCCACACTGAGTGGTGTCCATGCTGCCGGTGCATGGCGGTGGGTTTATCCACTTATCTGGTGATGGGCATTCGGGTTGTTTCCAGCTCAGGGCCAAGTGTGTGTATATGTGTGTGTGTGTGTGTGTGTGTGTGTGTTACTAGGGATTGAACCCCCAGGGACATTCTACCTCTGAGCTACACCCCAGACTTATTTTATTTTTTATTTTGAAACAGGGTCTTGCTAGGTTGCTGAGAGTCTCGCTAACTTGCTGAGGCTGGCCTTGAACCTGTGATCCTCCTGTCTCAGCCTTCCAAGTACTGGGATTACAAGCATGCGCCATCATGCCCAGTTCAAGTTTATTTAAATTTATTTGCTAATTTATGTGTGTGTGTGTTGTAATGGGAATAAAACTCAGGGCTTTATGCATGCTAAACATGCACTCTACCACCGAGCTACAACCCCAGCCCCTTGTCGATTTTTAGTTGGGTTGTTTGAATTCTTACTATTGAGTTGCAGGAGTTATTTATATGTCTTGCATAGAAGCCCCTGTTATATGGACATACATACATACATATATATGTGTGTGTGTGTGTGTGTGTGTGTGTGTATGTGTGTGTATTAATATGTACATAGAGATGGAGAATTTCTATCCATCTCTGGCTTGCCTTTCATTTGAAGAGTAAAGAGTTGAAGGTTTTAATAAATTCAACTTATGAATGAATTTTTATGAGTTCTAATTTATTTTATATTTCTATGGTTAGTGCTTTCTTGTGTCTTGTATAAGAAATCGGTGTCTATTCTAATGTTCTCTGAATTGTTTTTGTGTTTTTAGGTCCCTTGCATTTCCATAGAAATTTGAGTTGTCTTGTCAATCTCTATACATTGAGTGGAAGCTATATGTTTCTGTAGAATTGGTGTTATTTCTTAAATGTTTGATGGAATTCATTACTGAAGTCGTCTGGGGCTGGAGTTTCTTTGTAGGAGGGTTTTAAATTCCACATTCAGCTTTTTGCAATAGACTTAGATTTAGAACTATTCAGATTTTCGATTTCATTTTTGAGCGAGATTTGGAAGTCCACATGGGGGCTGCAGGTCCACATGGGGGGCTGTGGGCTTCACCGACTTTTATCATGTTTTGTAGAATGGTGTTTGTGTACAATTTATTTTTGTGATAACAACAAGGATGACAATAAAAATTTGAAAAGCACTAACAACAGCCTCCATCGACGGACGCGGGGAAGCAGGCTCCGTGAGGACGCATGGGCGTGTTCCCAGAAGCCCGCGCAGGGCACACAGGCTGGCCGGATTCCACCTGCTGGTTCTACCTGTCAGGTTCGCCTGTCCACGCAGGATTTCCGGCTCCTCCCCAGCAGAACTCGGCGGCCTGGCTGAGTGGTAGAACTGCTCTGAGCCCATTTCTTCCGCCTGCCGAGGACACAGTAAGGATGGGCCCAGTAGAACAGGGTGTGGGGGACGCCCAGAAAATGTGAGCTGCTGTTATTTATCATCATGAAGCTTGTCCTGAGACACACACAGCCTGGCTCATGCCCACACGTCCATCAATTCCTGTTGGGAGGGGTGGGTCCCAGAACCAGAGGCCTTGGATGGCGTTCTAGCCCAGGGGTGGCTGAGCCTGGCTCCCCATCTTGGACCACCCTGAGAGCAACTGGGAGAGGGAAGGGTGGAAGGGTACCTTGGGCTGGGCCAGCATCGTGTGGCAGAGGACTGTTGCCCCGTTGACCTGTGGGGTTTGGAACCTCCAAGGCCACACCAGCTGGGTCCTTGTGCCAGCCCCATCCCAGGCCCCTCCTGGCCCTGAGCAGGCTCAAAAGTTCGGCTTTCCAGGGGTCTCCCTGGTCAGAGGCTGCAGCTCCCTGTATCAGTGGTGGATGGAGGGAGGGCTAGGGCCCTGCTGGCCACCTTCCTGGGAGCTCTGCAGATACCTGGGCTCCTGGGACTCCGTCACTCTCTTTCGTGCCCGGAGTCACAGGCAGGCTGTGCTGTGGCATTCTGGGCGGGTGAGTTTAAGACATTTAATGGGCGAGCTCCCTCTCAGCATGGGGTATAATTAATTTTCCTGAAATAGGCAAGACAGCCCAGTGGCTCTGCGTGTCTGCGTCAGGTGGTGATTATGCCTCTCACGGGCATGGCGTGCCAGCCGCCACTCAGAACGCAGAGTGCCCGCAGCTCCCGGCCCTCCTGGGGTGGCCTGGGGCGTAGGGGTCACAGGGTACTCAGGGAGGCCCCACCCCATGTAGAGCTCCCTGCCTGGAGGCCTGGGGCCTGGGGCCTGGGGCCCCGTGCATATCCTAGGAGCCTGTGGTCACCGAGGGCACACGGAAGGTTACAAGGCTAGAGGGGGGCCCCAGTAAAGGCAGTGGGGTCAGCCTGAATACAGTTCAAAGGCAAATCTTGCTGGGGGCAGGGGCACACCCCAGCAATGCCACCCCTTCAGGAGAAAGACCCCATGATGGTAGGGCTGACTGCCACCTCGGCTGGACGGTCAGCAGTGGGCAGCCAGAGTGCGAGGGGCTGGGTGGAGTCCGCGTTGGAGGCCCCGTGTCACAGTGCTTGGGTTGTCTGCTCCCCCACCGGAGCAGAAGCTGATGCGTGGGTGGGTCTGGCGCAGGGATGCAGGGACAGTCACCTGTGCCCGCCGCCTGCTGGCACGTGCAGCCTCAGATGCTTGCGTTGAGGCCTTTGTCACCCCAGACCTTGCGGTCCCACGTGTGTGGGCAGAGCATGTGGCGTCCCCTCCCTCTAGTCCCTGAGCCCCCAGCCCTGGCGGGGTTGCAGGAGCTTGCCCTACGGACTCTAGGCTTCTGGTTTCAGTTCTGCCCTGGGAGCCCCCAGACTGGCTTTTCCCCTCCCCCTCCCCTGCTGCTTCCTCATCCCAGTGAAGGCTTCTCCCTACTTCCCCTCCTGAGGATGGTCCCAGTGACCCATGTCCTGAATGTGCTGTGCCCAGGTTCCTGCACCTTCCGCCTCTGTGCTTTTGCCATAGCGCCCCTATTTTATAGGTCAGAACACAGAGGCCTAGAGTTAGGTGGAAGCCCAGCAGAGCCTTGACTGGGCCTGAGTCGCCCTTGTGTCTGGAGGACCCATGGGGAAGATGGCGGGGGGGAGGGTCACTGAGGAGAGCGGAGTCGGGGTGGGACAGATGCACCTGTGGTCTCCAGCTGCGGGACCCCATCCCTCAGACCTGGGGATGTGGGGGCGTTTCCTCCACCTGGAGCTGGGCCTGGCTGGGCTGTCTTCTCTCACCTCACTGCTCAGGGCTCCTCTTCCCAGGCCAGAAATGAGACCTCACTTGTGGGTGTCAGATGGGGAGACTGAGATCCAGAGGTCAGCCAGGGAGCTGCCAGCCTGGCTGCCGCAGAGGTCCAGGCGGACGGGGACCCACCACCCTCCTACCTTTGCTGGGGAAGGAGGTTCTGTGGCGGGGACTTGCTGCCGGCTCCCCGGTTCTTCAACCCTAGCCCCCCACAGCCCGTGTTACAGAGGGAGAAACCTGGGGCCGAGAAGGGCACGGTACTCAGAGCCACAGCCCGGCCTCCACACCGTGTGTGACCGCTGGAACTCCTGGGCCCTGTCCACTGTGCCTGCCTGGTGTTCCTACTGCTTTTGCCACGGAGCCCACCCCACAACCAAGAGACCCTGCCCCAGAACAGGGTGTAGAGCAAGGCCGGCCCCGGCAGGCGAGGCCTCAGTGTTCCTGAGGCTACTGCTTTTTAAGAAGGACTGTCTTATAGGTTGAACAGTGTCCCCCAAACAGTATATCCAAGTCCTAACTCTGGAACCTGTGAACTTGACTCCTTTGTAAATAGGGTCATTGCCGATGTAATTAGGAAAGTTGAGGCGAGGCCAGGTTGGGAGCAGGGTGGCCCCCTAGGCCCAATGTGACGGACTAGTGTCCTGTGAAACGGGAGGCCATGTGAAGATGGAAGCAGAGACTAGGGGGTGGGGGTGCTGTCACAGGCCGAGGGCCATCTGGGGCCACCGGGAGCTGGAAAAGATGGACCAGAGAAGGCAGTCCTGGGGGGAGCGCCACCCTGCCCGCCTCAGCTCTAGACTCCTGGCCTCCAGAACAGAGAGAGAATGATCGCTTTCCTTTTAAGCCTCTCAGTTTGTGGTAATTTGATGCGCCAGCCCAGGAAACTCACACAGAGACTGAAACGTGCAAGTTTCTATTTAGGGAAGATGCAGGACCCACAGCATGGAACCGTGGGGTCTGCTGGTGGAGAACAAGACCAGCCGGCCAGCCCTGGCCCAGACCCCGGAGCCCACAGTCCCCTTCCCAGTTCTCAGGGGCTCCATGATGTCATCTCTCACCTGCCCACTCTGAACTCCAGGGTCCCTGTTTGTAAAGAGGAAATACTTCCCCGAAACTCTCATGTTTCTTCTGAGACAAATTTCTGCTGTGAGAAGAGGCATCTTTATTTTTTGTTTTGTTTTGGTTTGGTTTTGTGGTACTGGGGATTGAACCCAGGGGCATTCTACCTCTGAGCTACACCCCCAGCCCTATTTTTTATTCTTTAGTTTGAAACAGGGTCTCACTAAGTTGTGGAGGAACTCACTAAGTAGCTGAGGCTGGCCGCGAACCTGCGATCCTCCGGTCTCAGCCTCCCAAGTACTGGGATTACAAGAGTGCACCGCCACGCCTGGCTAAGATGCATCTTTAAACAAACAACCTCCTTACTGGGGTGAAGAGTGTGACGGAGAGACACGGCACCCAGCTGCCCCTGGGCCCCTTCCTGACTGCTTCTGTTCCTCCTTTGGGTGGGTACCAGAGGGCTCCAGCCTATGGACCACCAAACGCTTTTAGTACCAAGTCTGAGACTCGGAGGGGAAAGAGATCAGACCACCTCCAGCCCCTCTGCAGACAGGGCTCCTGGCTCGGGCAGTGGGACACGTCACTGCGTGCTCTCTGGAGGGCACGGCGGGTCTGGACTGTCTAGACCCACAGAAGGCTGACCCACGCAGAGGAGTCATGACAGCCTGCTCCTGCTCCACCCGCAGTGGGGTAAACAGAACTGGCCACCCGGGAAGCCCCCGCTTCATCCCTGGAAATGGCTCCTTCCTGAGGAGGGTCCCTGAAGCCCCCCCCTGAGATACATGGTGGGGAGCAGCCTTGCTCGGAGGCCAGGGCTCACAGGCCATGGTAGGCAGGGCTGCTCCTGCCAGGAGAGCGGCTGTCTGGCCTGTCTCTCTCTGTCTGTGCCCCCAGCGGCAGGGGCACAGCTTGGTACAGGGGAGGGTTGTAGTGGAGGGCAAGTCTCAGAGAAGGGTACATGGGGGTCGCCCAGCAGGGCAGAAGCCTGTGCAGGATCCTCCCACCAACCACAAGAGGGGCCTGGGGAAGGGGAGTGGGCGCTGTGTCTAGGCCAGTGAGTCCCCAGCGGCCGGGTGTGAGGCCACTGCAAGGGGTGAGAGGGGCGCGGCTCCTCCACGGCACACTGGGTGTGGCCCTGAGCCATGGAGCTGCCCCCCTCCAGCACTGGGCCAGGCTGCTGTGCATGGTCCTGCTCCTGGCTGCCCAGACGCTGGGCCTCAGTGAACACCCTTTGGATGGCTGGGGCAACCTGGGGAGGGCTGCTTCCTGGTGGAGGCTGTGGGAGAAGCCTGCCTGTGGAGGGAAGCTGGACGGGCCCCTTCCTACCCAATCCAGGAGTGGGGCTCCCCGCCCTGGCGCTCCAGGGCCCAGCTCCCTGCCAGTCCATCTGGGCATTTTGTTCAGTGGAAATCCCTTTGCAGGGCTCTCTGTTGGTCCTAAGACTTAACTGCCCCCACCCCAAGTTGTCCCTGCTGGTCTGCAGCCTGGAGTACACAGGGCCTGGCTGTGGCCCCTGCACCCCGGGCAGCCTTGGGGCTGGGGGCTGGGGAGAAATGGGCAGTGGTGCCCTCAACAGCCACTTTTGAGGACTGACAGCGAGGCTGGTTCTTTGTCCTCTCCAACCCTGTGTCTAGAAAGGTCAAGCCCCCAGCCCCTGAGCACCAGGCGCACCTGAGCCTCGCGCGCCACCCTGGCCCTGCTGCTGCACCGGGCAGGGCCTGGCCTGGTGGAGGGCAGGCGGCCTCCCACGTGGGGGAGGGGAAGTGCAAGCACTTTGAGGAGGGAGTGGTTTGCCCACTGGGGCCAGTCCAGGGCCGAATGTCACGAGTTCACAAGGCGCCATGGTGGCAGATGGAGCCAGTGAGCGGCTGGTCTGGTTTCAGAGCCTCCGGGGCCCCTACCCACCCCATGGCCAGAACCATGGACACATGTGGAAACCACGCAAGGTCTGGAAGTCCCTGTCGGGGTGCCTCACTGCTGCAGCCCTGGTTTCTATGCACCCCAACCCCACACCGGCTGTGCCTGCCTGGGCTCTCTTGAGGCAGGCTCCACTCTTCAGAGATGCTGCCTTTGTGGGGACAGGGCTTGCCCCCAGCACTGCCACTGGAAGGCCACTCTTCTGCAGTTCACATGTGGCCTCTGGACACAGCCAGGCAGACGCAAGGGGCCTGGGGATCTGCAGCATCCTTGCTCCTTGCTAAGGGGCCCCGTGAGCCCACCGGGGGGCCGTCCACACAGAGCACAGTCCTTGTCGTTGTCTCCGCCTGTGCTGATGGCCTCGTGGTCAGCGAGGTGAGCCAGGTCCGGCCTTGCAGGCGACCACCTTCAGCGCTAGGCCTGTGGTCAGCAGGTGCCATAGCCCGTGGCCAGTCTCAGGGCACAGAGCAGGGCCGAGCCCAGCTCAGCCCGCAGATAGCAGAAGAGGGGCTGGGCCTCCGCCCCGGCTCCTCCTTCACCCTGTGAATGTGGCCCTCAGAAACTGCTCTCTCGGGGGCAAGGGAACTGCCCAGAGCAGCCTAGGAGCCCAGCCACCCGCGGGCTGCCCCAGAACGTGTGCATTCACACACACACGCGTGTGTGGGCACACACACATCTCAGAGCCTGGGTGTACAGTGTAGGCTGGAATCTGACTTCCTACCCACTCTGACTTGGCACCAGCGCAGGCTTGAAAAGCAGACTCGTCTGTCCCTGTGTTGCAGGGGAGCTGAGGCTCAGGCCGAGTGACTCACAGCAAGACGCCACCTGTCAGATAAGGTGGCGCGACCCTGGGTCAGGTGCCCGAGAGCCCCAGGAGGGCATTGCTGATAGTGGGAGGTGACCTGGGGAAGGTGACCACAGGGGATAGGTGACCTGGGGAAGGTGACCACAGGGGGAGGTGACCACAGGGGAGGTGACCACAGGGGGAGGTGACCACAGGG
>PVJS01006994.1:0-23214 GCA_004027185.1 Glis glis
ACACACACACACACACACACACTAGCAGTAAACTAGGCATTGAAGCTGTAATTGTGTAGAAGAAAAACTATTACCTGTGGAAAAAAGTCAGGTAGGCCCTTAGTGTGGTGGGCATTTCAGAAAAGCATAGAAGTCAACTTAAGATGCCTTGCCGTGGTCCAGGATAGAATAACAAGTCTGAATCATCATTACCCAAAGTGAGGACGGGTTCCACACCACTGAGGAGGCCTGGGATGAGTTATGGGATACAGAATAGATTAGAAATAGCATCATTCCCAGTGTGAGATTCCCTTTCCAGAGCCGTATCAGCCCTCAGGATTTCATAAAGCAGAGGGTCTCAGTTTGCTCATGGCTACTAATACCCTCTCCCAGGCAATGACTACCAGGTAGTATTAAACAATTTCTTTTGCTTTCATTGAAATTATTTTAAGATTATCTTCCCTCTCTGTCCTGAGGGAGCTTCCCATTCAAGATTGGGATGTATGTTTTCTTTCAAAATACGTGCATTTAAGTTTTTTGAATTTTGATAAATCTATTAAGTAAATATGTTAGGGTTTACATGGACACAGAATAATGAAAAAGGCAGTATGCTTTCTCAATGTCATAAAATCAGGTGTTCTGTAAACAACACAGATGAAGAATAGATAAATGTTTAGAAAACATAGTAAGCAGAAATTGGTGATTTATTTGGAAACCAAACAGCTATAAGTGTTCAACTGGGCAAGCGATTTCTCGGTTTCAGCTAAACCTTCAGGAGATGCAGAGTATCTGAAGTCACCTGCCTGATTAATGCTGGCATTGCCTGAAGGTGAGGAGTCCATTCGAGAAATAATTAATAAAGCTCATTCACACTCTCTCTGTAGCCAATTTCTTGGCAAATGTTATCTCTTCACAGTTCTGTGGTATTCTTGGCAGGTTTTTAGGGAGTTCCTCAAATCAGTGCCCATCACAAGGGGCAGTAATTGTCCTTCATATTCAAAATGATTGCATTTATCATATTATTTAATTGGGTGTCTTCAGAATGTGGAAGGACTCTGGTGAAGTAAAAAAAAAAAGGAAAAACAAACAAAATCCCCACAAGTCGCCTGATATTTTAATCCCCCAAAATGCACCTTGCTGTCCAACATAATATCATTTTACATTGTGAAGAGTTTCTGAGAGTTCTCATTCTTCTTTGCTGCGAGAGCAGATTATTTTATGCAGCTATTAGATCTGATGAGTGCTATAGTTTAGATCTGAAATATTCCCTTAAGGCCCATGTGTTAAAGACTTGTTTCCCACGGTGGCACTATTCAGTGGTAGTGAAGATTTTAAGAGGTGGAGCCCAGTGGGAGGTCTTAGGTTATTGGGAGCATTCCCATAAAGGGATCCTGGGATCCTGGTCCTTCCTCTTCCTCTCTCTGCTGAATGGCTGCCTGAAATGAGCGGCTTCCTCTGTCACATACCCCTGCCATGATCTATTGCTTCACCACATGCCTCAAAGCAATGGGGCCAGTGGACCATGCCCTGAACTGCAAGTCAAAATAAGCCTTTTTCTCTTTTTAAAATGGATTATCACAAGTATTTTATTATAATAATGGAAAGCTAACATAAATAGACCATGTCATTTATTAACTGTGGTAACTTAGGACAAAGAGGGATATAAATAAACAAAATTCAATCTCTGTGAGTTTAAATTTCCACAGAAAAAATAGTATCTGTTCTATATATGTGACAGGATAGTTGGAAATAGCTTACAAAATCCATGTGAAAGAAAAAATACTCCCCAGTAATTGTGATGAAAGTGAACAAATATAGAAAACAATTTTTGGTTACTCTGTCAGTCTACAAGGTTTCAGGCTCATGAAGAGTCATACTCATTTTTAATGAAAAAACACAATCATCAACTGAAATGCTCTCTCCTTGGGCAATCCTTTTTATATCTCAAGATAATGGATGGAGACTTCCTTTTCAGTCAGAGCCATCTGCCTATTTCTATAAAGAACTATGGGACACTATTCCCATTTGGGGCTGGACAACTCTTTGTTGTAGAGGGCTGTCCTGTGGACTGCGGGAGGCTTAGCAATGTCCCTGTCCCCGACCCTCTCAATGCTGCACCACTTCTCTGCTCTGATAACCCAAAATGTCTCCAGATACTGCTGGATGTACCCAGCTAGGGAGAAATAGTCTCTGGTTGAGAACCACTGCTATTGAGTTACATAGCACTTCTCTCACTGTGTTAAAGTTTGCTTTTATGTTTTTTAAAAAGTACTTTTATTGATGCACTATCATCTCACATCATTATGTAGTTGAGAGTGATAGGGACATACATGCACACAGCAATTGGTGAGCTTCCCTGGGTCCCGCCCTACTCCCTTCCCTTCCCCATACATGATACTGAGAATGGCATTGGTAATTTCACATATGTACATAAATTCAGTAGCAGTGTTTCCTTCATCGATTCTCTTTTCCCCTAAACACCACCCCTCCTAGACCCCATCACTCCACTGGGGTTCTCTTTCATTATGTCTTTCTACATAATAAATTATAAATAATCTATATGGCACTGAGCCCTATGTGTAAGGTGTGCTCATCCTTTTGTCTAGACTTTTCTAGACAACATATTTCATATGAATAAGCACTAGGTCCTATTTACCTCCTCCCTGCATTTTAAGAACCCAAAGAAGAGCTGGCATACAGAACTCTTAACAAAAGTACCTCAGAGTTCACATGATGAATGATCTTTACAAAGTCCGCATCCAAATAAATTTTTACTCAGCTTTTCTAGTAACAGATACAGTAAGTAGATCATGCAAGGGATTCTCAATGAGTATTTTAGAAATGAATCAGTGAATGAATGGAGAGAAGGATGAATCAAGAAAGGCAGCTCCACATTCACAGGGCCAGATGTACTCACATGTGTAAGTCCCCAATCTTCCCCTGGAGTTACTATGACTACAAACAGCCAAGCTGCCAACTTTCTGCCTGAAACTCTAAATAAGATTCCAGGTGAGGAAGTGTCCTTGGCAGGGAACCAGCAGACCCAGCAGTGGTTCACAGGAGGAAATCTTCACAGAACTAAGAGAAAATCAGATTCATCCTAGTGGAACTAATCTGTGACTAGAAAGAAAAAAATATATATCATTGCAAGTCACCATGGTTGGGCAGGGACAGGAAGGACTGAAATCAGACAATTTAATGCCAAAGAGTTTTACAGAGGCAGTTACCAGAGCAAATATTTTTAGTTGTTGTTACTAGAAAGCCATGGAACAGGCCTCCCTGTTGGATCAGGAGCAGAACATTTTAGGTCTAAAGGATATTTGGGGAGAGATGAATGAATGTGGACAATCACAGTTTCCCTCGATTCCTTTCTTATAGGGAAAGTTGGCATTTCTGGATGAATTGGGATTCTGCTGGGAGCGTTATCAACCTTAGAAGCTTCTGATAGCTGCATTGAAGAGAAAGGAACGTAATCTCCTGGAGAGGATCTTCCAGCACCATCAACTCAGAATCAAGTTCACCTCTTCATGGACAATTTTGTGGGGATTGGGAGAGTTTCTTTGATATCTGTTTAGAAAATTTTAATGTTGACTCTTTCTCATTCTATACTCGGCTAAATCATATTCAAAATTTAAGATGTCTCTTAACCCCCAAATGCTAAAACTCATTCCTATATTCATAGCACCTCTTTTATCTACCAAATTTATTGCCTATAATTAATTTATTTGTCTCCATAGTTTTACTCCTATCAGACTTAAATTCTTGAGGACTAGAAGTGTGTTATCCTCCTCTTCCTCCTCCTCCTCCTCCTCCTCCTCATCATCATCATCAATAGGAGGAAGAGTAAAAAGAAACTACAAAATTTTTTGAACACTACTGTAACTCAATGCTTTATAAAAGTATTATCACATTTAATTCTTAATATAAGTCAATGGAATAGATTCAATTATGTATTCTTATATCTTTGGTACTTTCTATAGACTCTGGCATAGTGATAATCATCACTACATATTATTTTATTAAGCCTTTTTTTTAGATTGAGTCTCACTATGTTGCCCAAGCTGTCCTCAAACTCCTGGGATCAAGTAATTCTCCTGCTTCAGCCTTCAGAGTACCTAGGACTACAGCTGTATACCACCATACTTGGCTAGTTTAATTAAATTTATATAAAAGGAAATGGAAGAAGAGTGATTGAGAATAGACCAAGAAGTACCACGGATTGTGGTCCATTATTTTTCTAATAGATACTGGAATTATGTTTTAAGACCTGAATTTGAACCTCAGTTTTATATCCAGTTTGGCTATTTTCTATTTTAATGATTATAAATCATGACATATGTCAAGCTGAAAATAATGTGGTATTTAGTAGAGGCCCTGTCTCTCCTGTCACCAATACTAATTTTTAATGGTAAATACCACAAAGAAAAACAATAAAATTAGACAATATCCAGATCAAATCAGATAATAAAACTCCCTCCTTGACTATAATCTCATATTCTATTTAGATTAAGGAAAATTTATTCCATTTTAAAAAGAGCTTTTAAATTACGTTTTAAAACCTAGTTATTCTGTAACCTTCTTAAATTCCCCTGCACATTTTTTCAAATCCATGACTTGCACTTCATATTCTACATACTTGGAAGTACAACATGACACTAAGTACAGTTAACTAATACTCAGGAAGTTTATCAGAAATCTTCACCTTAAAACTCCTGGCATATCAGTCCAATTTAGAGGTACTAATTAGTTCTTCTTTACATGGCCAATATGGCAGATCACAAGATTCCTTTGAGTGAATAGTCATGAGACATGTATCCCCAAATGCCCAATGATGCCCCCTCTATTCAACTGCTGAAGTTAAAACATGACACACACTTGTTTTCATAATTTAGAGAATTGTAACTGTAGTTCCTTAATACTTTAAGATTTAATAGAATACTTTTGATGGGCTTTAAAAACTCTAAGTTCTAGAAACATATTAAACTTGGTAACTAAGTACAGTACTAGATATAATTACCATCAATGAAACACCATTATGTATTTTATTTTGATTTCTAGCAGTATTTATTCATGAACTTGTATGAACAATGATTACTTTTCCATGAATAATTTGACAAAACTATTTGAGAACATTTTCACAATATTTTATGCTAATAGAAGGAAACAACTTGGGTTAGCATATCTTAAGTTCTGTTAGCCAAATATATGTGTATAACTGAAAGATTTTCTACTTCCAGGCACTGATTAACTTGCTTCAAGTAAATAGACTCTCTACATTTCCAAGAATATTTTTGGGTTCTACACAAATACTCCAATTGACATATTACACTACTTTAGCATATTTTTTCACAATAAAATGATATAAAATGACTTAAAAATAAGTGACCATGTTTATATCCTTACTTATATAAAAATGGAAATAAAATCATTTGTAAATTATTAAATTATATCAGGATAAAAATATTATTTCTTAATAAATATAATTTTATTTTCACCATAGTGGTGTATCCTAAGACCAGTGTAAGGATGGGATGAAATAGTACACTTAAATTTTTTATAGCTGGTATACATTAAGTGCTAAATAAATGTTTACTATTGTTATTTTCATGATTGCTATCAATTCATTAACTCAAAAAATATGTATTGCATGCTTGCAATATGCAAAGCATTATTAATGGAACTGAAAACATGGTGGCCAATTAAGTCAGGTAAGATACTTAATTTAGGAGTGTTCAATTACCTTAAAAGAAAAATAATATTAATAAATTAATAATAATGAATAAATAATATAGGATAAATATAATAAATGTTAAAATATGATATAATAAAGATAGATGGGGTAGGTGGTGACAAGGATAACTTAGATTGAGTTTTTAGGGAAAGCCTGACTGAAATATAACCTTTGGTCAGATGTGTGAATCATAAGACTCCCTACTGGACAAGATCTAAAGGGAGAATATTCCAGAAAGAGGATGCAGTAAGAAAAAAGTTTCCAAGGCAGGAATTAGTTTTTTGTTTTTGATTTTTATTTTCCTACAATCAAGAAGAATGTCAGTGTGCCTTGAGAAATGAGCAAGAGAAAGAATGGTAAAAGATTTGGGAAGATGAGCAAGGGCCATGCCAAGTAGGAATGTATAGGCTATGATAGGCATTGGTATGTTATAAAATGTATAATGGAAATGCTTTGATGATTATTAGTAAGTGTAATAATGCTATATAATTTATACTATGAAAAGATGGATCTGGCCACTGTGAGAAAAAAAATATGGGGTGAGGTGGAAGTAAGAGTTAAAAGGAGGCAAGGTGGAGGCTACTATGCTACTTTTAAGTAAGGGAATGTTGAAGTAGCAGTAAATCAAGGTTGATTTCCAAGTTTTAGTTTGAGCAATTGAAATATGGTGGTATTACATAATGAAATGTGGGACCTGTGGATAAACAGGCTTAAGGAATGAGCAGGAAAGATGAAAGACTTGCTTTGGCCTGCACCAACATTCAAGGGGTTATAAAAAAATCTAAGTGGAGATTTCAAATATGCATTTCAATTAATAAATCTAGAGTTTAGCCAAGATGTTACAGATGGAGGTATAAATTTGGAGTCATCATTGAGTTGGTATGGGAAGGCATGGGGCTGATAGAACTGAGCTGCTGATGATAATGAATTTCATCCCTTGTGATAATGAAAAATAAAACCTGGCCTATCTTGAAGGCCAACATTTATGTCACCTCTCACAATCCCTATGCCCAAAGTCCCTTAATTTGGAAGATGCTGGATTATTACTAGTTGGGTGTAGCTAGCTGATGAGTCAGTGTTGCCCGCTATTGTAACAAGACATTTTAGCCAAATCGCCACTTCTCCAAAGCCTCCCAAATGACTGAATATCTGATTGCTTACAGATGCTTGAAATTGTTAATAGTTTTATGCTCCGATGGACTTACTCTGTTTTCAAAGATTTTTCAACATCCATTTAAAATCCATTTTAACAAAAAATACTTCAAATCCTAAAAATATTAAATCAAATTCTTATCAAAATAAGCTTTAAACTACCACCAGATCTAAAATTACTATGTGTCACATTGTCAAAATTAGCAATTTTCAGCTGGATGTGGCAGCACATGCCTGTAATCCCAGTACATGGGAGGCTGAGACAGAAGGATTGCAAGATCAAGGACAGACTCAGCAAGGAGTGAGACTCTCATCAACCTAGGGAGACTCTGTTTCAAATAAAAATATAAATAGGGCTGGGGGTGTGACTGGGAGGTAGAATTCCCCTGTGCCCAATCCCCAGTACCACACACAGAAAAGCAATTATAATTCATTCAACACATTCACACACACACACACACACACACACACACACACACACACACGTATAATGATAGTTTTGTGAATTGTGCAGCTATAAACATAGATAAGCATGCATTAGTCTGGTAGTTTGGTTTCCATTCTTTTGGATAGATACCTAGAAGTGGTATTGCTAGGTGAAAAGTTAGATGCTCTCCCTAATATGTGGAAGCTAGGGAGAATAGACGAAAGGAGGGACTCCAGAAAAAGGTGGAGAAAACCTTAGATGAGTAAAGAAGGTGACCTGAGGGAGATGTGAGGGGGGAAGATGGAAACACCTTAATGTACAGGATGTACATACACAAACTTATCAAAGTCAACTACTATGCCGAGCATGAGAAGGAGGGGAGGGGGAGGGAGTGGGGGTGGGGCTTGGGGGAGGACTAATTGACCGATGTGTGCTTGTATACTTCTACCACCCTGAAACCCATTAAGATGTATAGTTACAATGCACCAGTAAATTAAAAAAAGATGGTTTTGACTTGGAAACTAGAAAGCCTTTTGCTTAGGACCTGGAGTAGATTCCTCCTGCCATAGCAGCCTTTTCTACAGACTCAGGTGTGTGTGGGCAGAGGAAGTACTAATTAATATCCTTTGGTTTATTCCCAGAGCTTCTTATTCAGTTTTCAACTTCTTCCTAATATTGGTGGTGCTTCCAGAATCACATTTTGAAAAACACTATCATATTCTCACAGAAATGTCACCACGTTGAATTTTTATTATAACATATTTCCAAATAATAAGGTATTAGGACATTTTCACCTATGGGCAGGATCTTGGACCTTACCAAATATAGTGAATCCTGATCACATTTCCCTTTAAGACAGAAAGACTCACTCCCAAGCTGCTGGGAGTACTGTTAACAGACAGCCCTCAGTTGTCAAGCATATTGAGAAACTGCTTTGGAAGAAGACAGTCATCTTGTCAAGGTCATGTCCTCTCCCCTGGGGGCAGCATGCATCAAACAAGTTTTCTATGGAGAAACATAAAAACAACCTCATCCCAATTTAGGATAATCTTGGAGTGTGCACCTGCCAAAAAATATGTCTTACACACAGATCTCTATCTAGGTATCTATTTCTGAGAGGCCACATTAAGCAGAGGCTATCAGATAAATCGCCATAATTTGCATTTATTGAAAATAGTTTATTGTCTCAAATATGCAAAAGCAGAACAGCTTAGAGAGTGAGTTCTTACTATGTCCACAGAAAGCTGAGTATTCAAGATGCACGAGCTAAATTCTACTGCCATTGCTCTAAGGAGGCTGAGTTCTATGAGTGAGAGAGAAATCTTGGAACTCACAAACTTGGTATGATCCAGAATTGGATGAGAGCATGAACCTATGCCAAGGACATTGAGGGCATCTGGTGCTTCCCAATATAAATGCATCCTTATATAAAATGTATGTTTAGATTGTATTCGTCTCATTCCTGCCACTTCATGGATAGCTAGACTGGTTAGATTTAAGGGTACAATATCTGGTAGACAAAGGTGGCAGGCATAAAATTCTCCAGTGTCCATGATCTATAATAGTGTCAGAATAGAGGTAGATTTTGATTACTTGCTCTAGGAACAGATCAATATCAAGGATAGGGCTGTGATTTTTGAAAGAGCACATGTATACCTCTACTCCTCTATTCTGATTCTTGAAATTCTATTATTTGAAATTTAAGACAGAGAATGAAAATAAAATTTTAAAGTCATTATAAATCGATTATAACACAAAGCAAATATAGTTTTAGGCACAGTAGAGGGTACCACAATGAAACCTATTTCTTGACCATAGTATAGATAGCTCCGAATCTTACAATGCATCCAAATATTCATTTGTAGAACATTCACACCAAGAGTATTCACATAGAGAAGGCTGTGCCTTCCATGTTTTCTTCACCCACAATGGAGAATAGACACACTCTTTTTTTTAAAGGTTTGCAGTATTTAATGAAACATGAATGTTAGCATTAAAAATTAAGGAACTAATGCTATTTTTTAAACCAATGCTATTTTCTCAGGCTACGGTGGCATCAACAATCACTCTTTCAAATTCTCATTTTCTGTTCAAAAGAATAGCAAAGGGAGCTGAATAACTACAATTAATGGAAGAAAGTAATAAATATTCCAAAGGAGCAGCAGAGAATACTCAGTGAGGATTGATTTTTGACCTGAGATAAATCAATAAAAATATCATGGAAAAGTAACTTTTGACCCAGTCTTTGATGGATTTGCAATAATTGCATGCATGCAAAATCACACCAATGTTTTTGTCTGCTTTCTAGAGAAGAAGATGCCATAAGCCATAATTTTATGCCCATGTTTTCAGTATGGCCAATATGCCAAGCATATTATTTGATACCATGAATGCATCAGAGAACTAATTTAATAAAAGTCCTATCCTCCTGGTGCTTATATCATAGCAGAATATAATATTAAACCAATTAATAGAGAAACTCAATAATTAAAAACAAGATGGATATGAATTATGTCCTCTCTTTTAAGGTCCAATGGCATTAAAAAAGATTATTTTGTTTTTGTTTGTCATTTCCATGCTTGAAATAAATATACTTGGAATTCCTGAGAGATTTGAAACACTTGTGTGATCAGCGCTTTCTGTTTCATTGTGAAAAGCTGGATTGTACAGGGATAGAAGATGAGTTGCCATGCAGTCTCAAAGGACGACCCAGCCACCTACACAAGAAAAGACTAGACTTTGGATGTCTTTTCTGGGTTGTCTTCTTCTAGAGAAGCTTAGGAGCCAGGCATTAGAAGACTATTAAGAAACAGTCTTTGCCTCCCCTCTGCCAGGCTAAGGATATAACACTGGACAAGGCTGTTGTATTTGGCTTTGGAAGACTCTGGAGAGAGACTCCGCTCTGTGCCATCTTAGCAGGCCAGGAACACTCCTAGGCCCTGGAGGAATGAATGCCTCAATTCTGAAGTGGGGACCCGGCGTGGTGGCGCACACTTGTAATTCCAGTACTTGGGAGGCTGAGACAGGAGGATTTCAGGTTCACAGTCAGCCTCAGCTACTTAGTGAGGCCCTCTGCAACTTAGTGAGACCCTGTGTCAAAATAAAGAATAAAAAATAGGGCTGGTGGTGTAGCTCAGAGGTAGAATGCCCCTGGGTTCAATCCCCAGTGCCAACATAAAATAAAATAAAATAATTCCGAAGGGGGCATCTGGGATCACACCACATCTCTACTGTAATTTCCAGCACGACTGCTTTCCCTGTTACCAAAAGCCTTATTTCCGGTTGTGTTCAAGGCATTTCTTCAAAGTATGACTTTTAAAAAAGCAATGTTTTTCTACATTATTTCCTGATCAAGGAACTTTGTGTCATTTACGAAATGAATGATGTTCCCCTGAAATTCATATGTTGAAGCCCAGCTCCCAGTGTGATTGTATCTAAAGGTTGATGAGGTCATAAAGTGGGGCCCTTATAAAGTCTGACTAAGTGTCCTTATAAGAAAAGACAGTAAGGTTGCACACACATACAGAAGAGGCCACGTGAGGTCACAGAGAGAAGGCACCAGCACCAGTCCACAGACCACAAAGAAAGGCTCCTGGAGAAACTGAACCAGCCAGCACCTTGATCTTGGACTTCCAGCCTCCGGGGCTGAGATACATGCACCTACGTGTCTAAGCCACCAGTGTATGTTAGGGTGTGTATTGGACAGGGTTCTCTAGATTAACAGAATACACAGAATGAGTATATTTGAAAAAAGGGATTTATCAGATGGGCTTACAGTTTGAAGCGATGTAGTCCCAGGTTCTGACTGCACGTGGAGAGTCAGAGGAACCAGTAGCTGGTCGAACGGTCTAAGAGCTGGAGTCTTAGGATCGAAGCAACCACTAACTCAGTCCCAGTCCAAGACGTGAAGATCAGGAAGCTCTTCGGAGAAACGATGGTGAAGTTTCAGTTCCAAGAGCTGGAGGCCGAGAAGATCAAGAAGCTCTTCAGAGAAAGGCGAAGCCAGCGGCCGACGATCTCAGACGAGAGCAGATGCGTTTTCCTCGGAAAGAGTCGCACGCACTCTACTTGGCTTCTCCCTCATTATCTAAGTCCGCACCTATCAGAATTCTGCTGCCTACATTCAGGGCAGGGCTTTCTCTTTAATCTGCTGTTACACACCCAAAATCACATAATCTTGGGTGTGTCATGATCAGGTCAAGTTGACAACCTAGATTAACTATCACAGGGTGCAACAGCAGGCTGAAGCATTAAGATGCTGACATAAATGTTTTCAGGTATCAGAGATACAAATATTCAATAATCAACACAAGGCTTATGGTCCCATGCTTAGATTTCTGACATAGAATCTGGAAAACCTAGGAATACTTCAGTGACATTTCAGTTCATTTAAAAAATCTTCATTTAATGAAGATTTTAAGTTTGGTTCTAAAATGAAACATATGTGGTTTCTATAGTTAATATATATGAGTCAATGTTTATAAGTCTGTGTAACCAAAATACATACTTTTGCATTAATAAATAACATCAGTGTATATGCGTGTTTATAAGTGATAGATACATATTCATATAAAATATATATATGTACATAGATATGGCATTGTGCATTTACGCCAGTTTAAAACTAATGCTAATGTTCAGTATTATACATTTGAAAACATCTACCAGTAATACAAATGTGAAGGATTTATAAGGCATCATATTTAGATACCTATGATCAAGCTAAGAAGAGAGGAAACATAACATTCCCCATAGTGAAAATGCTAGAATCTTTCTATTTTGTTTCTGTGCATCTAGTCTTGGTTGCCCCAGATTACCCTCTTCTTTGAAGTCAGATAATTCTTCCCAAATGCTGTGTGAATTGGTTCCTTGCATAAGACTATTTATATTCCTTTCAGTAGAATGCGTACACGGAGGCAAGAAGGGCGCGCAAAGCCTTTTCTGAGTTTTGTCATGCCTTTGCACCAAGTCTGGTCTTGCCTATTTCCATAACCCAGGGCTCCGGCCCAGCTGAAATACTTGTGGTTCTTACACAGACGCACACTCTTTCATGTGTGTGTGCCCAGGCCTAGCTGCTTCCTCTTGCTTCCCACTGGGTTAAGCTCTTACTCTGGCCCATCCTCCTCAGGAAGGACCATGCAGCCACTGTATAAATGGTTCTGTACTTAGAGCCTGCTATGATCTGATATGGTTTGAGGGTGTGCTCAAACACTCCATGTTTAGAAATTGGGTCCCCATTATGAGGTATTAAGCGGGTGGAAACTTGATCCATCCATGGTGTTTTGAGATGGGACCTTTGGGAATTAAGGTTAAAGTCATTAGAGTAGACCTGCCATGATTGAATTCTGGTGACTTTGTGAGAAGAAGGGGAGAGGCCGACACACACATACATATGTGTGCTCCCTGTCCCTTGCCAGGTGATACCTTGAACTGCCTTAGGACTCTGTTAGAAAGAGCCACCACCAAATGCAACCCCTTGAACTTGAACCTAAACTGTGAGCCAAAATAAACTGTTTTTCTTTATAAAGTAATCTGCCTTACATATTTTTTCCCATAACAAAAAATCGACTAATACAAAGCTCCTGTTACTACGTGCATCGTGTCACTTGCGCCTCCAGCCCCCATAGCCCTGCGGTGCTCTTTTCGTGTCTCTTTGCTCCTGAGTCTATGAGCACCATAGAAACCAGGGGGACCTCTGTCTCTTCATTCTCATGGTACTTTGTGCACAGTAGGTTCATAATGCAATTCTTTGATTTGAAAGGATGGAAGAAGAGTAAAGTGTACATAAATTTTATAAGGATGAATTTAATGCTTTGTCATAAATGCCTATTGTTTTCCAAGCATAACTAAGTTTAAATTTTTTTAAAAAAATTAAATGATAAAAAAGTAGATATATCCCCCTTTTCTTCAAATGGTCACATTTAACACTACACTGAGCTTTAGCAAAAATTTAAGCAATCACATAGTCACTAGGGGTCACTCTTACAATTTTGAATCTTGCGAACCTGAGTAGGTTAGTTTCCTTAAAAGGATTTAATTTTAACACTTCCCTCCCTGACACATATAAAGGTTCCCATGATGATACCTGTTGGGTGTATTTGCCATAAAAAGAAAAAAATTAAGTAAAAGCTATGTGTACCTATTTGGTTATTAACTTTCATCTGGATTTTTTCCTGTATATGTTTAAGAGAAACAATAAGATAACTGAAAAAACATGATCCTTTAAGCATATATTAATGAAAAGCAAAATAATATTTCATCAATTATGGTCTCACTAGAAAATTTCAATGCCTTAGTGTTGTTGTGTCAAGTGCTTCAGGTGATGGAGAGAGCCTTGCTCCTGTAAGGTGTAGAGGATCTTCCTCTGGATGCACTGTGAAATTACCTGTGGAAATGCAGGCACAACGCTTGGCTCTTCAAACCACCAAGTGTCATCACAACAGGAATCTTAACCACACACAGGCTGAAAGGAAACCCACAGACATTTGCAAATGACAGGGGAACAGCAAAAGGAGAAACAAATTTCTTTCTGTGTTCTGTGATCATGTCTATTCTTGCGCCCACTCCCAAACCTTCCAAGTAATTAGCACATGGCAATCAATCATAGATTTTCAGGCAGGCACCTGCTTGATATATTATCTTCCAGGGGCAAGGATTTTTAAAGTTAGGGAAAGACAGAATAGGCAGGACAGAAAGCTCTGCACAGGGTAAGTTATCCCTTTATCTGGCCTCTGCAACTCAGTGATCAGGATCCTGCTCTGGATAGGAATGAGCCTAGGTGAAGATTGAAGAATTGCCTTAGGAAATAAGTTTGAGGGGCTGAGGGTGTGCTCAGGAGTAGAATACTTGACTAGCATATATGAGGTTCTGGGTTCATTCTCCAGCAATACAAAATAAATGAATGTAGAATGATTGATAAAAATTATTGTGGGATTTAAAGCCAAGAGTTTAAGATTGTAACCCCATCTCAGCCACTCAAAAGTAGTGTAGCAGCCAGGCGCATACCTCAAATCACAGTACTTGAAAAGGCTGAGACAGGAGTATTGCAGGTTCAAAGCCAACCTCAGCAACTTAGTGAGACCCTGTTTCAAAATAAAGAATAAAATAGGGCTGGGGGTATAGCTCAGCAGTAGAATGCCCCTGGGTTCCATCCATAGGAATCTCCCACCCCCACACACAGCAGTATAGTCATGAGAAAGTTGTAAGCTTCCATTGTTTTTTCACTTTTGTAATGGGAACATGATAAGGACAAAATATATACACATGTGCACATACTTTCACATACATAAACATATTACATATTCATATACTGTGTATGCACATGCATATGTGCATTTGTGTGTATATGTGTATGTAACCAATTCTAAATACCTGGCCAAAAGTTGATGTTCAAAAAAGTTTCCTTTTCTTATTCTGCTATCTGAGGAAATCATATCACTGTAATCAAACACCAGGAAATATTGACCTAATATACAACTGGGGGAAAAGATAGGATATTTGAAATTGGATGTGTCCCAGAAAACCCAAGGTGTTTAGTTACCATAATGATATGGCAAAACCTGATTTCTGTTCATTCAATCTCTTTGAAAGGCATCATAAACCATTTATTGATTTTTCTAAAAGGAGAAATAAGAAAAATGTTCCAACTGAATATGAAGTCAGGCCATCCAATTTCAGTTACAAACTTGGGCGATGGTCCTGATAGACCCTCTCAGTGGGCTCAGCTGCACTGAATGTAAACACAGCCACAGGTTAGAGGCCTCTCATCTCAAACATAAGGTAAAAGCTGAAGACCAGTATCAAGTACAGCCATGGAAACGGTGACCCTGGCAGACCTTACTGCTGGGCTCGGCTGTCTCTGCTGAGGATGCCTCATGCTAGGGTTAACTTTGCATCCAGCCACGCATTTCCCACAGCCTCAGCCTACAGACTCTAGGAAGAAAACTGTCATGAAAGCTGCAAAGCACAGACAGGGCTATTTAAAGGATTTAGTGGCCAACACTGAGAATAAAACTCCATGAGCAGCTTCAGAGAGATATTCAGGGAAGTGTGCTGATTCTACCTCTAAAGCACTTGTGAAAGAAGCATGGAAAAACACTGTCGTTGTTAATCTTTAAGAGCCCAAAAGATAAACACTCTATGGAGAAAGTCCATCTCTGCAGATCTTTTTATAGTCTCAAGGATTTTGCACAGAAAGATACTGGCATCTTGGAAATGGATATCTGGAGGCAGAGTTGTGTGGCAGAGAGCAGAACGTGGAGCACAAGAATCTGATATTTATTATATGACTTAATCTCTAAGACAACATTCCTCTTATGCAACATGGAATAATAGCACCTCCTTCCCACAACTTTGGCCAAGATGAAAAACAAACCAAGATGATACTTAAAGTTGAGCACAGTGCCTGACACATATCAAGTACTAAATAAGTATAAGTTGCTATCATTAATATTACCACCATCAATATTATGAAAAAAATAATCTTTCCTAATGTGCTTAGTTCATTTAATGATGACTTGCAGAGATTGATCTTTCCACTCTACTTGTAAATCTTAGTGTAGTCATTATCAGCAGGACAGGGAGGTACCAAGCCTGGCCTTTAGTTTGCTTTGTACTGTCTGAAATATTTGCAAGAAGAGAGTTGTAAACCAAAATGACTTAATCCACAAAGAGGATATGAACATGGGGCTGTCTTGTATTTCAGTATAACTATTGTTCTAGGGATAGAGAGATGAGAAAGGTGATTTCTATGACTTCTAAGATTTAGTAGACCGTTAAGTTCTAATTTCCTAAGCATTTTGATTTCCTCAAAGAATGCTTGCCGAGATTCTTGGCTGAATGGATGGAATATGTCTGCAGTTGGTTCAAAAAACAGAGTTTCTTCCCCTAAAATGAATGCAAAATCAAAAGGACAGCAATTTATTTTTTCCCAATTTATACTCTCAAAATAGTGCAAAGCTGACCATGTGAACACACTGAATTGACTATTCATCATTTGATGCACATTGAGATGGCCTACAATTCCCCTAGATACCTATCGCATCTGTCAGTCTCTGTTTTGTTCTTGCGCAATATCTTCACATGTGTCTGAATATCTCCTATAAACTTTGATTAAAATAGAGATTTCTCAAGAAGAAAAATATATTTTTGTTGAAAATCTCTTATTAGATTCTTTGGTTATAGTACCAAGGTAAAACCCTATCCCAAAGAGCCAGAAAATTGCCGGGCAGGGTAGGAAGTTTTAAGAAGGAAAATTTGATTGAACATGTGAAAAGGATTGACTTTCTCCAAGTCACTAATTTATTCAATTAGTCATCTATGCTTTTGACTCATCTGTTTTTTTGAAAGGAGCCATTATTTATCATGATGCATGTAAGATAGAAATGTTAGGAATAACAAAGTATAATAAGAATCAGTCCCTGAATTCAAGGAATTCCTAGTTCAGAGGAGGAGCAATACTTATAGTCAAACGCTTGCTTGCATAGCTCTATAATAAATGGTTTAAGAGATGCCTGCAGTAGGAACAGCAGAGAAACCAAAAAAGCTCAGTGATAATTCCCTCATTGTAATTGGGAAGCGACAGAATAGGAAAATATGTAGCATTTCAGTTGAATATTGAAATATGCATAGTAGTTTATCAGAAGGATAATTTCACACCAGGTTGAGCCTGACTGGAGTTTTATTAAACATTATACTATCAGAACAACAAAATTTACCTTAATTATTTTCACCTGGTAGCTTCTGCCTTCTTACTATTCAGATGTATTTGGAAATAAATCTGAATAATACAATCCTAGAAATGGCAGACAAATGTTATTAAAGCTAAAATATAGTCAGTAATATTATTTAGGAGCTTACTATGTGCTGAACACTGCTTCAAATGCCCTATAGACATCTTCTCATTCATCTGGTCCAACATCATATGAAGAGGGTGATAACATCCCCATTTTACAGGTAAGGAAGGTACAGCTCTGACAATAGAACCAAATTTCCCAAGGTCAAACTAAAGTCAAGGTTTTCTGATTCTGAAATCTGTGCTTCTAACAGTTAAGAAACACTTCCACTCCTCTCTACTCCCCAGTGTGTTGGTACTCAGAATTGGCACCACGGACCAGCAGTATCAGCATGACCTGGGAATATATGATAAATGAAGAATTCCAGGGCCTATTCAAGATCTCCTTAACAAGAATCTGCATGTGACCAAGATTCTAGGTGATTCCCATGCACAATAGTGTATGTGAAGTATTCGTTTGTCCAGCCCCCACCTATAAAAATTCCACACAGATGGCTGTCCATCTCCTCTTTAGAGAGTCAGGGAACTAACTATTTCATCAGCTAGTTTCAGTTGTGAACTTGCTACTAACACCTGTCTCTCTGTAACAGAAGCCATTTATCAGCTAAAATACCGGATGTTATTCCCAGATAACAAAATGAGTCATGACCATATTCTCTCTACTTATGGTTAAATTTGGGCAATATTCTCTCCCTGTAAGGAATGTCCCTCCCTTATGGGACAATGGGGCATTTAATTCCTGGCTCTTTCATGGGTCAACTCTTCTTATATGTGGGCCCCAAATTGAAAACATAGAAAGTCTTTTATTCTTCACTTTCATCTAGGTATTTCAACATTTCTTGACTATTAGTTTAATGATGGCATGTTTACCCCTTTTATTTCTGGTCTCTCATTTCTATGCCAATAGTAGCTCAGCATTGTTGCTCTCAAAATGAATCCTAAGAAATTAACTAACTAAAGCAGGGGGGTATTTTCCCTGGAGAATTCAGTCAAACAATCACATCCTGTGCTCTAAATATGCTGGGACTGTTATTAACTGAATAACACCAAACATCTACATCATCTCATTAAGTCAGTTATCAGCTAAAGTGCCAGATGTTATTCCCAGATAACAAAACAAATCACCACCATGTTCTCTCTACTTATGACCAGATTTGGGCAAGTGGGCCCAGTACATACCTCTTCACATCGTGCCAGAATGAAGATCATATACTGAAACTCTTTTTTTCCACTTGCAAAGACTTCTGTAATTTTCTTCTTTAAAACCTTCATACCTTTTGAACATTCACTGAGTGATCAGGATCTTTCACTGTGAATCATTTATGCAGGACCAGCAGGATCCATAAAAGCAATAGAGACTTACCCTTCATTTGTCCTTGTAAACAAGATGTTCATTCAGCATCTGGGCCCTCAGGAAGAACAGGTGAGTAAATGAGAATCCTTGCTTTCTAGTTTACAAACTTGAGGGGGGAGACAGGGAAGAAAACGGTAACTGCAATAGAAACCCTGAGCACAGTTCTATGGAAAGGACAGGAATAAATGCTCAATCGCCTCAGGGAGAAAAAATATTTCTTATAGAGACAGCATTTAAGGTCTCTTAGAAGGATGATTTTGCAAGCTGAAGGAAACAAAAAAAGTCATTCCAGATAACCAGTTTGTGAACAAACAGAAAAGAATATCATAGACTGGCGTGGTGGCACACGCTTGTAATCCCAGTACTTTGGGAGGCGGAGACCGGAGGATCCGGGTTCGCGGCCAGCCTCAGCTCTCTCTCTCTCTCTCTCTCTGTCTTTCTCTCTCTGTCTCTCTGTCTCTCTGTCTCTCTCTGTCTCTCTCTCTCTCTCCCTAGTGAGGCCCTCCGCAACTTCGTGAGACCCGGTTTCAAAATAAAGTATAAAATAATAGGGCCGGGGGTGTACCACGGAGGTAGAATGCCTCTGGGTTCAATCCCCGGTACCGCAAAAAAAAAAAAAGAATATCATATCATATTCAGAGAGTGGAGGAGAGTTTGGTAAGTTGGAATCAGGAGAAGGGTTGGGGAAGAAAAAATAGAAAATCTGTCACCAACTTGTATTTTAAGAAGGTCTTATATACTGGACCATGAAATAGGAATTTAGTCCTTTTAACAATGGGATACTGGGATGTCACATAAGCTTTATAAGTTTTATTTTTTTGGCACTGGGAATTGAAGCCAGGGACATGATACCACCAAGCTATACCCTTAGCCCTTTTTGTTTTTTTGAAACAGGGTCTCAATAAGTTGTTGAGGCTGGCCTCAAACCTGTGATCCTTTTTTCTCAGCCTCCCAAGTACCATGCCCAGCACAAGAAATTATTTTTAAATAGACAAAGTAAAACTCTTGGTAATTTGAACAACAGGAAAGAAAAGGAATAAAACTGAGGGTTGAGCTATTTCATTGGTGGCTGGAACCACAGTCTATCTTAGAACTGTCCGAAGTCCTGCTGATCAGTGCTTGAATGTATCACCCAGATATAAATGGCCAAAGCACGCTGACAATAATAAAAGTCTTGCCAGCACAGCTGTTTAACTCCCAAACAAAACAAATGCTTAAAGCTCTTAGAAATTGTAAGGGAATTAATTTCAGTTCCCCAATGGTAGAGGGAAAAATCCTTAAATACATTTTCTGTTGAGTGTTTTGCTGGATGAACAAACCAGAAATCCTGAGTACATATTGTTAATGAAATGTATAAGTATTCTACCCATTCAGAAGGAATCTGTAAAGTAAGTTCAAAGAAGGAAGAAAATAGCTTTGAGAATAAACTCTAAATGGAAGAAAAGCCAGATCATATTCACAAGGAAATGAAAACACATATACCCTGTGTATTCTAATGAAGACATCACTTAATCAGTAGGGAGTGAGAGTTTGTAAACCCAACAACCTCACTGGGATTTTTGAAGATTCTAAATGCAATCTAAGTAACCATTTTCAAAGCGTGTCCCCACCCAATGTCTCTTTAAACCCGTACACCTTCAACAAGTTACTACTATTGTCTACATTTAATGGGATCAGAAAAAAGTATACTTGAAGAATTTAAACAACTAATTTAATTCTCAAGTCCTGGTACAGCAAAAACTGAAATGGAAGCTTTGCTAAGTATGTGCCACATAAATTGCCATTTTGTAGGTTAAAATGATTAAATGTTGATAACTTCGTATTGATCCAATCTAATAAATTACAAGATTATCAGTCAACATCATGTAATTTTATACCGGTTCCATGGTTGCAGAGGCAAATTAATTCAAAATGTCAAGTGAAATGTCAAATAAAATGGTTCTGGATCTCAGTTCAGCTGGGGCCACGTTTGTCATAGGACTGGATATTAAACTAAAGGAAGAGCTATTGGAAAACCATTACTTCTCCCATTTTTCTGAGAATCACCATCAATAGCCCTGTTATAGATTGCCATCCCTAAAATATTATAAGATTATTTATTAGAGTCATAGCATATGGTATATCTTATATATATAACTATCCCTACATAAACACCCACAATTATATCTCTATAATGTTTCGTTCTAGTTCAAAATGTCCTTTCATTAAAATGTATCATGTTTAGAGCTCTGTTTTCCTACAGTTTTCTAGTAAGGAAGGAAAAACGATATTCAGTAATGTGATTGTAAAGATGAGCCTCAGCTTTGTGAATCATGATAGTTGAGGGTGGGGGACAGTGACAGGTTTCTTGCCAAGGGACCATATAAGGTTCGAACGATAGTGTCTTGGTTACAAGTTGAAGGCCACAGATTTTGAAGGACCTTTACTTTGTTATTTGCTTCTAATTGAAAGAACATGTCTACAACGACTGCAAAGAATTCTCATTATCTGAACTTCCCTCTCAGCCTTGAGGAAGTTTGTTCTGCTGTTGACCTTTAGCTAGTATGTTTTGTCAGCACACTTTCTAGTGGCTGCATATGGTGACCAAAGCAATTCCCAAGGGCACAGAGTTTTTGCAAAGGACTTCAATATACCTAGCCCACTACCTATAGAACAGGTGTATTTTATAGCCACAACCAGTGATTGGTTAGTCAGAAACAACAAGCCAAAATTTGTCTTCTCAGAACAACTCTAAACATCCAAAGGCATTATTTTTATGCTGAGTTGAAATATATGATCAATAACTAATAGCCCTTCTAATGCCCAGCAATCACACATAAAATTACATCTCTTCTTTCACTTGTCACCAGATGTCCTACACTGGTGCTGTCGGCCCGGACCTAAAATCAGTCTCAGTTCTTTAATCTGTTCCTTAGATGATGTAATGTGGAATTTCCTCAACAATCTGATACTTCCCTGTGACATCATGCTGTGCCTTTAGATATGGTTTTGTCACCCAAAGGCTCATGTGCTAGAAGATTGATCCTCAGTGTAGTGGTGTTGGGAGGTGATGCAACCTTTAGAAAGTAGGTTCTAGTGGGAGGTAATTAGGTCCTTGGGGTCATCAGCCTTAGAAAAAAATAGTGTAGCTCTCAAGAGACCCTGATTTATTCCTACAAGAATGGGTTGTTATAAAAAGAGTGGCCCTTGACAATCTCTGGCTTCATGTCTTGCCATATTGGTATCCCACATGCTCCTGTCATCTACTCTGCGATCCTCACAAGAGGCTGAGAAGATGAGGCTGTTCAATTTTTGACTTTTAGCTCCCCAAATTGTGAACTAAATAAACTTCTTTTCTTTTTTAAAGAACCCCACCTGAGGTACTTTGTTATAACAATAGAAAATAGAGTAAGGTGCAGCCTAATGCCACTTTTTTGTGGTTGTTGTTTTGGTTTTGGTACTGGAGATTGAACCAGGGAGTACCTTTGAGCTATACTGCTTGCCCTTTTTATTTTTGAAATTTTGAAACAGGGTCTCACTAAGCTGCAGAGGGCCTTGCTAAATTGCTCAGGCTAGCTGTGAATCTGTGATTCTCCTGTCTCAGCCTCCTAAGTATTGTGATTACAGGCCACCAAGCTGGGCTCCTCAAGCCATTTTGAATATAATACTCAGAAGTGCCCTCCTACTCATCTAATAGGAACACAAAGCCACACCCACTCTGCCACTTAAAATATTGAATTGTTTTTAAGTCACTTTTAAGATAAATGGTAGGATCACACAAAATAACAGTCCACTATGTGACTTTGTCCAGTCCCTCTGTCAACTTGCACATAGCATCCATATTAATGCACCTATGCAGAAAAGGCTTGTCTTCTGTCATCCCTGGGCCTTTGCTCCTCTCTTTTGGCATGGAGAAGCTCTATGTGACTCAGCTCCACATAGAGCTGAGTCTCAAAGAAAGACTTCTTGAATAGTCTTTCTTTTTTTGTCCCAGGGTCTGTGCGGTGGTGTTCCAGGGTGTTGTGCCGGAGCTGTGCTTCTCTGTACTCCTGGAATTTATCCTATTCACGTATTTGGAAGGTTTCTTTTCTGTCTCCCTTCCAAACATGCACAAATGGACCATGATTTCTTTGAGGGTAGACATTATTCTGTCATCTCATGTTCCTCTTTCCTGTATTTATTCCTTAGAGTGCAAAAGCCTAATTTAAGTGAACAACTTAGCAGTCAGTGACTGGACAGAGGAATATATAGCAGACTTTAATGGACTGCAGATTGTGTACACACTTAGACATTAGCATGGTTTTCCTGGTGATCAACAATCCCAGCCTCCTAGGCCCATTCCCTTAGGGTTGGACATGGGTAACTGTCTTGAAAATAAATGCTCAAATCACTCAAAAAGGTCACTTTTTACTAGTAGTTTCTGCTCAGAGAGTGGATATGACCTATGTCAATGATTGGAAAGTTAAGTCAGGCCCCATCTTAAAGCTCCCACACAATCCTGGTCCTCACTACCATGTAAAGAAAGACAAAGCCATGATTAAAACAGGAAGAATTATATCCATATTCAATCCTGTTTTCTTTTCCTTTATTTTTACTTGGCAATGCCAGGATGATCATAACTCCTCTCTTTAAACAGCAAGATAAACAGAGACACTTTGGGTGAGGAAGAAGTGATCAGTCTCTAACTAGGATTGGGGCGATTTCCAATGAGACATGGCAATTTGATTATGGAACAACCAAGAGAGAGAAAATGTATTCAGATCAACTGTAAGAAATGGAAGAAATGGCCGGGCGTGGTG
>PVJS01006994.1:23314-57814 GCA_004027185.1 Glis glis
GTGTGTGTGTGTGTGTGTGTGTGTGCATGCATGTGTGTGTGTGTGTGTGTGTGTGTGTGTGGCTATTATATTTCCTAGTCCTGCCTACCTAACCCAATAGTAACTTTTCCAGGAATTCAAAATTCTCCACAAGCTTGACCTTTTCTGACTCCAGATAAACTGGTGTAGAGGGTGCGTCCATACCCAAAGGTTCTCTTTTAATTGATCTCAAATTGAACTTGGGCATGGACATTTTCAAAAGCTCCTAGGTAATTCTGGTGCTTATCCAGCAATGAGAAATAATGCCTGTAGCCTCAGTTCAACTCTGTCTTTTGCTAGTACCATAAATAGCCGCGTTTTGAATGTAGCATTTAAAGACTTGATATTTGCTTTTATTAAAACTGTTTGCTTGAATATGTTTGATGCTTGTGTCTGCCAGCTAGTACTGGCTAGCTCTGGTTTCTGCTTAAAGTCGCTAGGTAGCATCAAGAAGTAATAGCAGGAATAAAAATAAATAATAGCAACATTTATTGAGGCATCATTTTAAGTACTTTGTAAGTAATTATCCATTTAGTCCTTGAAACAAAGATATTTAATTGCTCTTATTATTCTGCTTATATTTCACAGACAAAGAAACAAAGGACCAGAAAAGTTGAAGTAAATTGACTTGGACCACAGAGTAAGTAAAAGAAAAGACTTTTTTTCTTTGAAAATCAGCAATATACTTTGAGACTTGTTCAAAATAACTTGATAAGCACCCAGTGCAGTAGGAGATGTAAGGGAAGGTCTTAGATGTGGACTCGGATACTAGCACACTTTGTTTCAACCTGACTGTACAGCTTACTGATACCTCATAGAAAATACATAAAATCTTTGACCTTCAATGTCCCTACTTGCTCAAAGTGGGACTTTAGGAGTTTCAACTTTCCAGTGGGTTTACAAACTCTCAGAATAGCTAAATAGCAATGGAGACTCATAGAGTTAAGCAGTGAAATAAGAATAGAATCCTAAGTATCTCGATTTAAAGATTCATTTCTATTTCAGCATGTCATCTCTTTTGTGGAAACCACATCTCAAAGGTCTTGAATACCCAAGAAAGGAACTGAGTTCTCTATCCATGTGAAATATGACCTAGCATGGAGAACACACCAGTTATCTGTAGGGGCTCAGTCCCAGGAAATTAAAATAGTTTATGAATAAACTCAAAGCTCAGTGGATCCTCCGGTGCATATTTTGGAATGCGCATGGAGCTTGTCAGTAGCCTACCAATCTTGAGATGCTAACAAAAAATATGCAGCTTTCAAGGCCAAGGACTGGCCTCGGGTCTGACAGCTGTTTCTTCCTGCCCCTCACTGCATGCTTCTACATGAGGAGAAGAGGCATTATTGAAACCACAGGGAGACCTGTATTCCTGTCTCTATACTCTCTGAATAATCTGCTTTCTGCAATGTGAGCACTTAGGGTCTTCATTATATTCTTGAAAGGACGGAGTCACAGGCAGGACAAAGACACTTATACTGGGGGCATTGGGTTACTCTGTAAACCCATCTATAGACCCATTCACCTACACAGCATCAGCTCATCTATCTAGTATTGCCAACAACTAATTTAATATACGAGCAAAAACTAATGATCTTATTTTGCTAAGCAAGGAGTATTTCACTTGGGTTAGAATGCGATGATTTGGCACTTGGTATTTCAATTGCTAGTAGAATTTAGTCTTATTGAAAGTAAGTTGAAATTGTACTTTGTTATGTAATACAGAACTTCACTGGGACAATCTGCCATTGATTTTCTAGCTATACTTTCTATAGATACAATTCCAGATCTGAAAGTTAAAATCATAGTTATCTTACAAAGAATTCATGGATCTATTGATAGCTACATAATTGGCTCTTACCGTGTTACAGGCACTGTGGCATGTGTTAATTCAATTGTCAGGGCAATTCCATGAGGTAGCATCATCATCCTCATTTTCAGATAAGTAAATTAAGCAAGGGAGGTAAGGTACATTGCCTAAGGTCACACAGCTAAAAATTTCTCTTCATTAGGCTACATTCACTTTCACATAATCTCCTTGCTATCAAGGTGAAATGTGATCTATTTCTTTATCATTTGTATTTCACAAAGGTGTGATCAAGAGAGTTGGTATAGTTTTCTTGGGCTATTTGG
Source organism: Glis glis (assembly GCA_004027185.1). Lineage (NCBI taxonomy): Eukaryota > Metazoa > Chordata > Mammalia > Rodentia > Gliridae > Glis > Glis glis. The sequence continues at coordinate 25,466 of PVJS01006994.1, forward strand.
GATGTTATATATTTTGGAGATGCTCAGAAATGACTTGCATGAGCATATTGACTGGGAAGGAACCAAATTCTTTAAAATTGACCACTGAGAAAATGATGACGCCAGAATTCTAGTACCCCAGACCAAACTCTTTTTAGATCTTGTTAGAAATATTGCCACGAGACATTGCCACGAGACATTGGCTTAAACCCACAACTTTCCATATAAAATAAAGGAAATAATCCCTGTCACTCATACCTCCAGAGGTGTGTAAGACTTATTGGAATATTTACTGTATCTTCAGTATATGTTCTATGGGGTTGTGGAGTTCAAGGAAGAAGTTGAGGGTCATCAATGCTTTGCCCATAGTTCCTCTGTTCCAACCAACACAGTGACTCTCTAATTTCTTTTACATTTTAGGTGTTGGAAAAGGGGCCTTCTAAAAAAATGTTTCAAAACAGTTGAATGATGCACATGAAAATATCCATTCTAATGTATAATAAGTAATGGATTTTTATTACTTATAATTATTATCATATACAGTGACCTAGCTAAGAAAAGTTCATGGAAAAGTAGGGAAATGATAGAAAAAACACTGGCTTTGAGATCAGAGAGAACAATGCTTGGCTTATGGATTAGTCAACGTTCTTTGTAAAAACAGAACAATGCATATATCCTATATATTCTATGTTAAATGGGAGATGCAAATGTGCATATGTATACTTTTTTTATATTATAAGGTCTTGATTGTGGAGGTTAACACTCAAGATTAGGTGACTGGAGACACAGGAGAGTTAATAGTATAGTTTCAGTCTTAAAGATTGAAAGCCCAAGTCCCCCAAAGAGCTGATATCTCAGTTTGAGTCAGAAGGCAAAAAAAAAAAAAAATACTGGTGCCCCAGCTCAAGGTAGTCAGGCAGGAGGAGTGTGGGTTCCATTTATACTTCCAACTGATTGGATAAAGCTCCAATCCTCCATGTGAGAGAGGGCAATCTGCTTAACTCCATCAAACAATTCGAATATTAACCTTACCCAGAAACATTCGTACAGATATTCACTTCAATGTTTGGGTGCTCAGTGGAGCACATAAAATTAACTATCAAGCATAAAATTAACTATCACAACTCCAACTTCAGCCACATACTAAGAGAGACTAGATGAATCGCTTAAACAGTTTAATCATCAACAAAATGGGGGTAAGAAACCATCTCACTAGGGTCATTTGGAGGATCAATTGTGCTGTCACCTATGAAGTGTCCTTTACTATATGGATTATATCTACCTTGATACTCCATCCTCTCTCATAAATGCTCCTTCATCTGTAAAGTGGAAATAATCTTTGCTACCTCTACACATCATAAGAGATAATCTAAAAGAATAAAGAAGGACACAACCTGGATAAGTCCAACCATGATGAGAGTCCTGATTCTCTTCTTTAACTATTCTGGGAACCATAAGCATGACAGAAATATTCTGTGTGTACATGTGCATAAACACATGCACACACGTGCACACGCGCGCGCGCGCGCGCACACACACACACACACACACACACACACACACAGAGTTTACCATGACCTATGATGATAGGCATATTGTCCTGAGAGCTTTTAGGCTTCCTGTGAGATAGAATTTTGATATTCACCTAGCATTTTGTCAGACTAAAATTGTATTTTGAAACTGTTTTAGTCAGCTTTCCATAGTTGTGACCGAAATAGCCAAGAACAACTTAGACGAGGAAAAGTTTACTTGGGCTCCAAGATCAGTGGACTCCATTGCTTTGGCCCTGCTCAGCATGACAGTTGTGTGTGTGTGTGTGTGTGTGTGTGTGTGTGTGAGAGAGAGAGAGAGAGAGAGAGAGAGAAAGAGAGAGAGAGAGAGGAGCCAGAGGGAAGATAAACCCTTCCGGAGCAGTGACCTACTTCCTGCAACCAGGTCCCACCCCCCGGTAGTCCACTAAGCTAATTCCCTGATGAGGTCAGAGCCGTCATGACCTAATCACTTCCCCAAAAGCCCCACTTCTGAGCAAAGGAGAGTTTCAAATTCCAGACCCAAATCATAACATACACCAAAGAAAAAAATAATAGTTTCTTACTATGGTCACTGTCAATTGATTGCATCCATATGTTGTACCCATGCCATATTTTGCCTAAACTTGCATTTTTTCAGGAACTGCATTAACTATCTATTGCTGTATGATAAATTACTGCACTCATAGCTTCACGTATCTCACATTTATAACCTCACAGTTATAGGAGCAGGACTCCAGAAAGGAGTTGTCTGGATCTTCTCCATGGCTGCCATCAAACTGTTGGCAAAGGCAGTTCTTGTGTCTGGAGGTTGAACTAGGGATGAATCCATTTTCAAGCTCACTTAGACTGCTGATCTCCTGAGCACAGGACCAAGGTACCTTGGTCTTTATTGATTGTTTCTTGTGGGCCGCTTTCAGATCCTACAGCCCCCCTTCCGCTTTCTGCTATATGAGAGACTAGTATAGGTCTGTGTAGGAGAGTGACTGCCATAAAATGTAATCATTCGGTGGCACTCCATAACCTTTGCCTTATAATGTATCACCATCAAGGGAGTAACATTTGGCATATTCTGTTTGTTAGGAACACATGGGAATTCTGCTGTCACTCCCAGGGAGGGGTTATAAGGTCCCTTCTGCTGTGAGTGCCAGCACTCACAAAGCAGGGATAATTGGGGGTGATTTTAGGGTCTGTGCTTGACATAAATGAGGCAGAAGTATAAGTAGCTATTTAAAACATATGGAATGGACTCCATTATTTTAACTCACCATTTGTTAAGAGATACTTTTTTCTCAAAGTAAGTTAGAAACATGTTCAAAGGACTTATTTCTCCATGTAGAGAGTTTAGAGGAGGCTCTGTTTCTCAAGGTGACGCACATAATTTTAATTACTACTTTAAAATATGAATATATATGTATTCATAAATATATATGTATATATGTATTCATATATATGTGTGTGTATATGTGCGTGTATGTATGTATTTATGTACACATAGTTAGAAATGAATTCTAGGGAAACAGCAAATAAAAACTCATGAAATCAAAAGTAACTTGGTAAGGCATTTTACTTCTGCAGAAGGGTATGCAACTGACAAAAAGTCTGGTAAGCAAACACACCAAATCTGCTTGATTTTTATCCCTAACATGATCCTGCCCCTTGCTTTGATTGGTGAGGGCTTGGGTTCACAATTCTTCATGATTCACTTTTTTCTAAGATGGACAGGAATTCTGAAACAAAGTTTGGCAAAGACACAAAGTTTTAAGTACAACCTGCAGTGACTGGCTTATTTCTATGACAGGTGAGAGTTTTTTAAAAAGTTTAAGATTCTGGAAGATTCCAAGCAACTAAAGGTTATATGAGCTAAAATGGCTGACATTGTGGAAGATTCCAGTCAACCAAAGGTTATATGATCTAAAATGGTTGCTACTGGGGAAGATGTGGGGAGTAGAGCATACACACATGTACGCAGTTACAAAATGAATGCCTAAGCTACAGTTACAAAACAGAATATAGTAATTTTGCTACCTCTATAAAAAAGATTATTTTACTCCTGACAATATATACTTGGTTTCGGCAAAACTTACGACATTCAATAAGTAATTTAGAAAATTTTTTTTTGTGTGGATGTACTCGGGATTGAACCCAGGGGGATTCTACCTTTGAGCTATACTCGAACTCTATATTTTTACATTTTTATTTTGAAAGAAACAAGGTCTCACTAAATTACTGTGCATTGGCTTCAAACCTGCAATCCTCCTGTCTCAGCTTCTCAAGTACTGGAATTACAGGTGTGCATCACCACACCTGCACATGTCGAAAATTCTTAATGACACTCAATTCTCCCTTTGTTGGAGTGTACTTTGGCACAGTTTCTGCTTATACACTTCATGGAATCCATTTATTTCATGGAAAATTTACATTTCCTACAGGAAAAGAAAGTACTCATTCCTTTTGTTAAAGAATCTCAGTTCTATTTTTTATGCACTTTCAGCCCTTTTTATTTTTTATTTTGAAACAGGGTTTTGCTCAGTTGCTGAGGATCTCTTTACATTTTTGAGGCTAGTCTGCAACCTGTGATCCTTCTGTCTCAGTCTCCTGAGTACTGGGATTAGAGGTGTGCACCACCATGCCCAGCTTCAGTACTACTTTTTAAAAACTCTGTAGACAGTTTTGACAAATATTTCCATCACAGCATACTGTTGTTTTTGGGGGATGGTATTCATCACATGATTACAGTGCTAATTCAGCTTGGTAGGAAGGGGTAACATGTATACATTTTTACTTTGTTCTTTGTATTCTTCTTGAAGGTTTTAATTTTCTGTAATGAGCTTTTTATTCAAAACACAAGAAAGTAATTATGTTTAAATAATTATAGCGTGAGATACAAGATAGTTAAAGGGAAAAAAAAGCATGTTCACAACTCACACAGTTGTAAGAAAAGAAATATTGAGTACTGTTGATCAATTTGCATGCTGACTCTCAGGCAGGCCATACTGATATGGATTTACAGCCATATCGACAGGCGCATGTCCAGCACGGGTTTTGAGGTCCCCTTGTTTCTAGGTCAGTAATGTTCGCAGATGACTTGCATCTGGGTCATAAATCACACAGTGACATATGATACCAATTGAGAGAAAGAGATGAAATCCTCAAGTGAAAATCACAGACTAAAATGAAAATAATAAAACTTAATTTGAAAGTACCAGACACTTAAAAGTATATTTCTCAATCTCTTTCCCAGAAATACTGGATCCTCCTATCAGCATCGGGAAACCCTAAACCAGAATGTGAGCCGGCAGTAACCATCCCCAGCACTGACATTCCACAGCCCCGATTTACTTCCTTTCCTTACTACTTTAATTTGTTGCTATTGCCTGAAATGTAAGTGGAACAATTCTCTGGGATGTAAATTGCAATAAAACACAGTCCTCTTTGCTGGGGTTAATTTCAGAAACATTCTTTGAAGTTTGTTCTGACCTGGGGAGGGATTTTCTATGCTGCCCTTTTCCCTTATTCTCTCTGGCAAACATCTGGCTGGGGTTTAGCTTATTTTCCAGGAGCAACAAACTCCCTCTTCATTCATTATTATCAAAATATCCCTTGTTCGTGAGAGTGCCTACGGTTTTGAACCTCTTTGCACTCTGTTCCACCCTGGCTTTATGGGCATATCCTTGGACAGAGGCTCCTGGGTTTTTCAGTTTACCTTCCCCAGTGGAATCTTTGTCCTAATTGATAGCTGTGGTAAGGGCAATGAGGACCACCTGTATTCTTGTCCTGCCATACCTGGAGTAGAACTCCTGCCCTACACATGGGGCTGGACAGAATAAGAGATTGCCCAACCTATCAACTGTATTCATCCAGAATTTAGTTTCTCTACCATGGACCTGGTGGCCTGATGGTTTCTGGAATTGGACATAGCTCTTGATTGGTAGCTAGGGGAAGAAGGCCACCTATCCTACTGTCAATACCACCAGCAGTGGAGTTTCTGTCACAAGGAGCTAAAAGGTCAGGGAATGGGGCCTGTCTTGGTTACCAGAGATTTGCTGTTCTTTTGGGGATTTAGTAGATTTCCTGTAATAAGAGTTTCTTCATTTACTGAATTTATTTTTTATGAATTTATTTTTATTATTGTTGCTCTTTTATATACTTCTATTGGTACAATACATCATAGTGAGATTCCAAGTGATACAAACATACATGTACACATCACTTGGTATATATCCTTCTGTATTGTATTAATGATCTGAGAAAGGAAAACCATTGATTTTCATTGAATAATTATATTTGACTCAAATATGAAAGCGAGTCTGTATTTTAAATCCATGCTATGCTTTGACACGGTGGGTAGCCAGGCTTCACACAGGTACAATGCTGTGATTGGTCTTATGGTCCTTGAAACTATTTGAAGATATGTATATTATTTTTAATATTATTTTTTTAAAAAAACTTTTATGTCACATTTAAAAAACAGCTAAAACATTTTTATTAATCTAAATGTGATGGTTGTATTTCCCCTTCAAAGTCAACAATCTTGGGCCCTGAAACATGTAACCATGCTTGACTTCTTCTTATCTCATTCTAAAGTTTTATCCTAGGAATCTCACTTAATTCTCTGACTTTGCAATGACTCTGTATGGGTCACTCTCCTATCTCATGCCCTGACCTTAACTTTGAACTCTCTTTGAATTTTCATTTCTATAATACCTCCAAATACTAATTTTATCCCCTTGTATGGAGTTTTTCTGATGTGGAATTACAGAAAGTTTCTAGAAAATAACTCACATAGTATTACTAAAGAGCTCCTTAAAATATATTCTAAATTCATTAATGCCTGGCTCTTCGATCAAATTAAAAATACCTGATCATTCTCTTTGATTTCTGTTTTATTGTGCCACCCAGAACAAATAGGTTGCAAAATCATGATTATTCTTTATTGATAATATATTTATTTTTCCTTCCCCCCCTTTGTCATATCAATCAACCTAGTTATATAGTGCATTGCCTCTTCTAAAATATGCAAATGTCTTCTATTTGATTTCTGTGTACTCCCTTCCCTTTCCCAATGTTTTGAAATCACAGCTTCCAGAGCTCTAAATCCCCACCACCTGCACAGAGGCATTTAGTCATCCCCTATTGCTTAATAGATTTTAGTAAGTTTTATTTGACAGTAATAGAAAATATGCTTTGCTTTTCACGCTATGGTGGTCACCAATGCACACAAAGACCAGAGAAGTACAATAAGTTCCTGACAAAAAATGTCTAAAATCTTGCTAAGTATATTTACCTATTAATCCAACTGCATTTATACAACTTTCTTTTTATATTTCTTCTTTTAAGTAAAGTTATATCAATCAGCATTTCTAAACTGAAAATTACTGACACTATTTTCCCTTTAGGTTTAATGATATTTAGTGTTATGTTTTCTGAGAAAGGAAAATGATGGTTGTATATAATTTTGGAAGAAATTCACTCAACCCTTATGAATGGTAGTTTTAAATATGTATCAATAGTTTCATTCTTTTTACAGGAAAATTTTCTAAAAATGTTGTTCTGAAAATAATCAAAGAAGTAAGTAGAGAAGCACACATAGTAATATCCATTGCAATTTTATACATAGTAACGAACAACTGTAAATGGATAAAAATTACACAATAGAATTTGGATTAAATTTATAAAAGAATGATGTTGATACATTGAACTTTAAATACCATCTGTTGTTCATAACATATTTTCCATGAAAATAGCAGGTTTGCTTAGACTAATGCAATGTTATGTGTAAACATTCCCATATACCATGTACATATGTCTACATATGTTATATATACATACCATGTATATAGACATATGTACATATATGTATATGTATATATGTGTACATATATATGTATCTGTATATATATGTGGTATATAATCGGATATATTACCTACACAGTGAATCACACAGTAATATGGCTACAGGTGTTTTTATATTTTTTATACCTCTCTGTACTTTTTTCTCAAATAAGCAGTTACTCTTCTTTAAAACTTTGAAATACAACACAATTTTACCACATATTTACCTTAAGTAGAAATATACTATAAACTCCATAGGAAAAAGCATAAAGTCTTGCAAGTTAATTCAGTGCAGAACAGGAAGAGGTATCCCAGAAGTAATGGATGCTGGATTAAAAATTACTGTATATTTCTATTTGTATGCTGGATTTAAATAACCAATGGATGTTGCTATTAGATTAGCCAACAATATCAATGATGTCATTAGTTGGCAAGGATAGTAAAGTTCAATGGGTCAGAGTGATCTCATCAATTATGATCCTACATGTAATTTCCGGCTATATCTCAATGGTGATTGGCTCATGCAACAGGAAGAGTGAGTATACACTTAAAGAATGCCTTGATCTGGAACTTCATTCTAGACAGTTCTTCCACAAATGATGAACAGAAAGAAAACGCAAACCAACTAGTCAATGGGAATCTAATTTCTTAATAGTCCTGATGTTTGCCATATTCATTCACCATAACCACGTTTCAAATCTCTCTCAGACCTCAAGCATAACATACAGGAATATGTGTTGCAAATTCATCTCTCCGTTCACTGCTGCTGCTTTTTTCCTGATGGCTACCACAAGGCCTACTTGAGGGTTTCTCAACATGAACATTATACACACTCTGGGCCAGATAAGTTTTTGTTTGGTGGTAAGTGGAGACAACCTGTGCATTATAGGATGTTAATCCAAATCCTTGACCTATATCCACTAAATGTCAATAATACTGCCCCAAGCCGGGCATGGTGGCACACACTTGTAATCCCAGTACTTGGGAGGCTGAGACCAGAGGATCTGGGTTCGCGGCCAGCTTCAGCTACTTAGTGAGGTCCTCCGCAACTTAGTGAGACCCTGTTTCAAAATAAAGAATAAAAAATAGGGCTGGGGGTGTAGCCCGGAGGTAGAATGTCCCTGGGTTCAATCCCCAGTACCAAAAACAAAAAACAAAAAAAAGAAAGAAACAATAATACTGCCCCAGGTTTAGTAACCCAAACTGTCTCCAGGTTTTGTCCAATGCTCTCAGTTGGAATTCATCCCCAGTTGAGAACCACTGGCTAGCACATAATGAAAGTTTATAAATACTTACTAAAATAACCAGTAAATTAGAAGTGTGCACATGAATAATTGAATGAAAATGCACATATCTGCTTTTGTTATTGTTCTTTCTGAATCAGACTTTGTTTTTTTATTATTTGCCACAATATAGCTGTGTATCTTGATACATAGGTATGCATAGGTATACATCCACCACACAGCCCCAGATATTAACTTCATCCAACCTTACCACAACTCATAATTCATATTTAGCTATCTTATGTTGAGTTCTAGGATGGTATCTTGGACATTTTTAAATTCTGTTGATTTGAGTTCCACATAAATACATCATTTCAAGGCTACTTGATGGTTTTTGACTAGCAATCACTACCACTCTGATAATTGGTGTCCATATGTGTAGATATGGAATTCCATGTGTGTCTGTTTTTTCCATTTCCCCATACACATGAAACTCTCTGTCATCTGTTAAGTGTCATTTAGTTGGGTTTCTTTCATGTTTTGAAATCCCTAAGATCACTTGTGTTGCATCAATAAACTGCACAGGCAATGCTGTTCACACATATGGATCATGTTAATTGCATGATATTTATTGGCATTTTTCCAGCAACATATAATCTCATTGTTTCAGTGGGAATACCATAGTTCTTTTTGGAACACAGTGAAAATTATTGACAAATGGATGTGAAATGTACTCCTCTTGCTTGGGGGCAAATCAGCATTTTTCTGTCTATGAATAGCCATTCTTGAACCCTATAGTTAGCCTTTGGAAGCTATCTTCTGGATACACAATTCTACACCACTTTGTGTTGTTTATTAGACCAGGATGGGATGCTAGTTTATTAGTTCTTTTGAAAATATGGTCTGAGAAATGAACAGAACCACAAGTACTTTAATTATTATTACCTACTCCTTTGTTTTTCTTCTTTTTCCTCTTTCTGTTTTTCTTCTTCCCCTTCTCCTCCACCATCATTCATTGTATGTTAATAATACTACTAATAGTCATTATTATGATTATAGGAACTATGGGTTTTGAGTAGGTACTGTGTGCTCAGTGAAGTCCCTGAAAGTATTCTATATCTAACATAGTGAAAATCATGGATTTGGGAGGCAGTATGACTTAATAAAAATACAAAACAAACAAAACTAAAGTGGGGCTGAAACAACACATTGATCATTAATTAAATGCTCTTTCATCTGTGTCTCAGTTATTCTGTTGGTTAAATAGAGATAATGGTACTTGTTTCATAGTTTTGTGTGGACACAAAAATAAGTTTACACAGGTGAAATGCTTAGAATACATCTAGACACGACAATCTTCCAATAAAGAAGTCACTGTTAATAAAAAAGTCACTGTTAATATGATCTAATACATATTATTTTTATATATTTTATTATATATTCATATGCATTATATATTCATTTATAAAATATATTTTACATATATATTTGTGTGTGTGTATGTGTGTGTGTGGGGGGGCATTGGGGATTGAAACCAGGGCCATTCTACCTCTGAGCTACAACCGCAGCCCTATTTCATTTTATTTTTAAATTTGAAAGAAGTTGTCACTAAGTTGCAGAGGCTGGCCATGAACCTGTGGTTCTCCTGTCTCAGCTCCCCAAGTACTGGCATTACAAGTGTGCGCCACCACACCCAGCTGATTTAATATATTTTTGACAAGGATCCTATAAAGTAAGTATTATCTCCATTTTACAGGCACAGAAACTGAAACTCAAAAAGTTTAATATTTTGCCCAAAGTTATGCTAGCCATCCTTTCTGACAACAAAGTCCATTCTGATAACAGCCGTTTTCTCATTGGCTCTACTGCCTCTGCCCTCAAGACTCAACCTCTTCTTCCTCAAGACACTTTGCATGCTTCCACTGAGTTTTGCCTCTGTCAGGGTGAAACCTCCTAAGTTCATTCACTCATCTATGGTCTGGCACAGCCTCAGTACTATCGCTTCTGCAGTTTGCTACCTCTTGATGCAATCTGGGTTCTCCACTAACTCAATTATCATAACATATCTAGACAGGCTCTTGGACTATGTGTTTTATTTATACGATACAATTTAAAACCACCACTTTATTATTTTCCTTCCAGAAATTGGAGGAATATATGCAGGCTTGTTAGGATAATCAAAAGGATGTGACAAAGACATCAGGAACTTTAGGTTCCAACCTAGAGTGACCATGTACAAGCCAATTAATTTCTCTGGACCTTGATTTTCTCATTCTTTAAAAGATGGGATTGATTTAGTGAGATATGTTTCAAATCCCTTGAGACAAAAAAGCAATGTGCTTATTGAAAGCTTCACTTTAGCTCATGTGTGGAGGTGGCTCATGAGAACCTAATTGGGGAAGATGCTCAATTTTGTATTGTGCCTTAATCAATTGAACCAGAAGGAAGAGGGCATATAAACAGGGCCTACTGTGCTTATTTTCCTAACAAAATATCCCAGAGTGTGAGAATTCAGAGATTTGAGCTCTGTTGGCAATCAATAAAACATGAATGCATCTTTCTGAATGCATTTTCCTTATCCCCTTCAGGTTCCCTGTAATGAGGAGATAATGAGCTATAGACATAGCCAGGGGTGCCTGGGAGCTTCTTCTAGCATCCACTTTGTTAGAGGAACTTTTGCAGCCAAAAGGCAAAACATTTTCAAGGGATATTCTGCTAACTGTGTCACAACCTGAGTTTAATGTCATGATGTTTTCTCAAGAACGTAAGGGTACCTGTAGGGGTCCCTCTAATGGGTGCTACCCAGTTACTGCTAGGGAAAAGAAGTTTGGCTCTTGCTTCATTGATTGTTTTTATTTTTTTTAATCAAGTAATGAGAAAATATTTACTAGAGAACCACGGGTCTCAAGTTTACAAAGGCCCTGAAGTGACTATTATATCTCAGGGCCATTCCTGACAGTATTTTTCCTCTCTCTTTGATGGGTTTTGTGACACCATCTCGCTTCCACTTTTCTTAGTATTTCCAAAGTGTAGTTAAGAGATGTTCAAAGCTCCCTGCCTGTCCTAAAAGAAACCCTGAAGTCTAGGGTGGTACAAAGCTTCATCTCTCTTCTCAATATTAATCAAATCTGTCTGTCTGGAAAAAAATCATCATGAGGAGAATGCCAAAGTAGCCACAGATCTCAGGAGATATGTGACTATATTTAGTTAGTGATAATTGCTTTTTTTTATGTTCAAAATGGAAGACCTGTTGTGTCCAGTATTTGCTATTGCTGTTCTGAAAGAATTTTCCTAATGTAACAGATAAAGAGGATGACAATGACTAGTATAGATTGTAAAAACAATGCATATGGGGAAGAATAAAAAATGGAAGTGTTATGGTCTCTGGCAGAATGAGATGGATCCCCATCTAAAAATTAGTTTGGATGTCAATATTGTTGATCTCTCTCTCTCTCTCTCTCTCTCTCTCTCACACACACACACACACACACAAACACACAAGTACATTACTTACATAATGGAGATCTCTGGAATAAGCAAGACACAGCTCTCAAGAATGTCTAAAAATGACCTGAGACAGCAAGGAAAGGAAAAGAGACGGGCTTAGGTTTTCACTGTTGTTAAGAGGGTGGGGCCAGAGGGAGAGTCCCAAGGACAGGGGTTTTGCTGGGTTTGAATTCCCCACTGGGGCCAAAGAAGGAAGTACTCAGGCTTACCACTAAGCTTTTCCAGATGCCCAGATGCAAGGCACAGGGGAAGAGATAGAGGTAAGTCTAAAAGCTGTCTACCATCAAACATCAAATAAATAGAAGACTTCTCATTACAGCATTCCTATTTCTAGTGGTGCAATTGAAAGTAAAAGAAACCAATTTCAGGGGTCAGACACCCTGGGTTCAAATCTTGGCTTCACCTCTTATATAAGCTTGGTTCCTAATGAAAGGAGTTTAATTGCTTTGAAGCTGATTTTCTTCCTCTGTAAAATGAAGGCAATGTTACGTCCCATCCGATGGCAGATGATTAATGGAGATATTGCATACAAGGTTTTAGTACTAGAAGAACAGGAAGTGATTAAACGAAACTTTCCAATACTACTGGTATTGGAACCATAATCTTCCATTGGTCTTATTTTATTTGATTTTTCTCCATAGAATAGTGTTCAAGATCTGCCTCTCTTCTCTGTATTTGCCCCTACACCTGAAGTTGGGTCATGTAAAGAAGACCTGATATAGGTATTCTTGTCCCCAGTGATTATGCTCACCTTAGCACTCTCCACTTTGGGGAACCTTGACTTACTGACACCCACCTTCTTATAGCGTATTCCCTCATGGAAAAAGGGGCAGCTTGATATTCACACTTATTAAAGGCTCTTCTCTGGTTGCCCACTGTATTTCACTATTTATATTTGAACATTAACATATTCCATTTTCTCACGGAACAACCATGACTCAAATTTCATGATATTTTAGCAGATGGAGGAATTTGATTTCCCAACTACATATCCTAGAAGCATCTTGACTGAAGATAAGTACTTTCTTATTCAGATTCAACACTCACATTTTGGGTTAATATATTTTATCCTTTAACCTCACCCACTTTATTATTATTTTGGTACTAGGTATTGAATCCAGGGGGCAGTCTACCTCCAAGCTACTCCCCAGCCCATTTTTTTTTTTTTTACAGGATCTTGCTAAGTTGCTGAGTGTCTCACAAAATTGCTGAGGTTGTAAGGTTGTCCTTGAACCTGTGATACTCCTGTCTCAGCCTCCCAAGTACCAGTAGACATGCACCACCATGTCCAGCTCACCTACTTTATTTTTAGTGGTATGTAACAGTTGTCTTTTTCCTAAATATGTTCTCATAGTCATAAAGTGACAATCTTTCAGGGAGCATTTCCCTATTTGGAGTTCCTAAAGCATTTTATACATACCACTCTCAAGGCAGAGATTTATTCTATGCTGTACTATAAGTGTTTGCCCGCATATTTGATCAGTAAGATTTCCAAATGATTAGTATTAACTGGTTTCCAGCCTTTCCCTTGGAGATTCTGACTCAGTGAGTTTGGGGACAGGACTGGAGAAGCAGTATTTTAACAAGCACCGCAGGATATTCATGAAACACTGGTCTCTTCTCCCTATGGGTTTTAAATTACATGAGATTTATGTTTTCTTCACCATTAAGATAGCAAAGAAGTTTAGTAGAAACTCTAGGGTTGAGTTTGTATATTCTTATGCTTATTGGGATTTTCTGGAGTAAAATAATAATAATAACCCCCCACAATAATAGCCATAATTTCTTACACATTTACTTTGTATTCTATTCTTTTTAAATACATCAGTATTAGTGCATTGTTGTCTCACATCATTATGAAGTTCAGAGTGACAGAAACACACTTCCACAGCACTTGGTGAACTTCACCCCTCCCCAGCTCCCTCCCACTCCTTCCCCTTTCTCAGACCTTATATTGAGATTGGCATTGATAATTTCATATTATGTACATAAGATTAATATATTCTATTCTTGGTGCACATCACTAAATCTTACACTAATTCATTAACTCAAAATGTATGATTTCCAGGTTACAAATATGAAAACTGAGGCTTGGAGAGTGGGTAGTAAATGCATTCATGCCTTTAAAACATAGCCAAATTTATCTTTATATCCAGGTCTGTCTGACAGACAAACCCCTGTGACTTGTGAAGTGGATTGGACATATTTCTGCAGCCACTGCCGCTTGCCCTAGTTAACAGTCTCCTTGAACGACCTACAAGGTCCTTAACTTCTCACTGGCTTAAGTGTCTCTGATGCTCCCAGTTTAAAAATTGCAATACACACATAAATAATTCAAGCAAACAACTTGATATAGTGGAGTGCATTAGGGCTAAAATAACCCTCCCCTTTTCAACTAGTTTAGGAAACCATCATCATTTTCTAGAAATACTTTCTGGGCTTCATGCAGTGCATGGTACATTGAATTTGTTAGCATTTTGCCAGCTCTGCCATTCAAAATAAAAAAAAAAGTCACTCTGGAATCACTGCAAAATCAGCGTAAATGCAGACTTAATTGGCTTTTCCTCGCAAATATCCTTCTTCATGCCAGCTTTATTGCCACGGATGGAGAAGAGGCGATCTTTGTCATCAATATACTCATTACATGTAATAACAACATGCTCAGTCAAAATCGAAGAGGTGTTTACTGAGAGGCTAAACATGTGTGAGTTGTCTTTAACTTGAAGTCTTTCATCCCTCTAGAGATTTACCTTAATAGGTAAATAGGTGGATAGATTGACAGATGTATCTGTGTCATGTTCAACGACATCTCATAACATCCCTCCCCCTCTGCTTGATCACACCCTCCAATTAACACTGGTCATCTGGAGGACTTCACACTTCCCAAGGTCTTCCCAGCTACTGGCCTTTGCACACACCATTACCTATTTCATATGCCCCCTCCATCGCCATGGGACTGAATTCCCATTCTTTATGCCTTGGTTAAATGTTACCTATTCAAAAGGGTCATTACTGGAACTCTGCCTGGGATGATCTACTTTCCATTCTTTTTTCATTTCTACCTCTCATTTGTTTAATTTCTAGAAAGAGGTGGCAAGCTTTTCCTGTGAAGAGCAAGAAAGAAATATTTTAGGGCTTTTAAAGAAAGAAATATTTTGGCCCTCGGGTCTCTGTCACAGCCATCCAAGTTTATCACTGTTGCTTAAAAGCAGCCATAGGCGATACATAACCAAAACCTATGGGTGGGTAACAATATCATTTTACTTACAAATACAGGAAGCCATCAGGGTTCAATAAGTAGATACAATCTGTTTGCCCCAACTTCCTAACACTGATTGCAAATTATAGTTGGAATGCTTTCTGCTCTTTTATTGTAAGAATAACCATTCAAATAAAAGCTTCATGAGGACAGAATCATAGTTTATTTGTTTTTTATTGCATTACCATTAAACACTATGGAGGCTCAATACATATAAATTTATTGAGAAAGTTGGATTAAATAGTTCAAAGTTTAGTTTAGTTTAGTCAGTGAGCCTTAATAATTCTTTACATCCTTCAAGAAAAAGTCCCAAGTCCTTATCATGACGCGCAGTGCCACAAACTCCTACCCCAATGGAATCTTTAGTATCAATGCTCACTACTTCCATTACTGTCATAGAACTAGAGTTATAATTCAGTCATCCATTTACTCTCTCATTTGGTATTTTATGTACAATAAATGATAAAACAGATGCTGTGCTAGGTACTTAGCTAAAATGGTACATAAACTAGACTCAGCCACTTCTACATGGATTTTAACGTCTGATGTCTCTTAATACATGGGATTTTACTTCCCCATGGTTTTCATGATGTTTAGCATGATTTCTTTGCCTGTAGGTTTCTGCTGTCAGATTCAGTGAGTAATTTCCCATGAATACATCCTAACTTAATTGAGTTATTATTTAATGTATCCCTCTTATTATGGCTTGGATCTGGAATGTCTCCCAAAAGGCTCATGTGTTGAAAGTCTATTCCCCAAAGCAGCAAGAATCAGAGGTGGGGCATGGCTGGAGAGTCTAAGTCACCAGGGACCTCGTCTTTGGGCTAGATCTGTCCCTGGCTCCGTTCCCTGTCTCACTTTCCTTTCTGGCTGCCATGAGCTAAGCAGCTTTTCGCCCAGCTTTTTTTTTTTTTTTTTTTTTTTTTGTCTTAGAGCCTACTAACTATGAACTGGCCCTCTGAAATTATGAGCCCAAATAAATCTTTCTTCATCTAAGTTGTTCTTGTCAGGTATTTTGGTCAAAGTTATGGAAAGCTGACTAGCATATCACGATTCATGGTAATCCTGTAATACCCATTCACATCTTAACATACAGCCTATCTCATTAAGCCATGATCACTTCTCTAAGGACCTCTCTCTCACTCCCCAGTGATTTGGGGTGAGCCAAGGAGCAAGTGTGACACTCTTCTCTGTACCACCAGGGCTAGGCACAATGCCAGAAATACAAAAGTGCCAAATAAATGTTTGATGGATGCCTCAGTTCTCTGATCTACACAGTGACTTATGTATCACTCAGCAATTGTGGACTGAATTCAGAGGAATTTGATTAGGATTTTGAAAAAAAATTACTCTAGATAACAATCAAGTAAGTTTTCCTAACAGTCAAATGTCTATGAGTTAAAATGTCAATATTTTAATTATCTTTAGGTTTTATTATTATCTTCTACTTATATAAGTATTTACAATGAAATGCTATTCAAACTTCAGGATTTTGCCCAGAGTAACAAATGGAAACTTGGCTAAGAAAAACACTAATTAAGAAGGGAAAATATTTACAGTGACATCTTCCAGTAGATTAGTGATACTGATCTGGCACCATGTTCTCTGGGACAGAAATGGGTCACATTGCCTTTATTTCAAATATATTGTATTATAAGGCTTTCTGCATAAAATCATAAGTTGTACTGGTTCTTTTTATATATCTAAGGCTAAGTTCTAAACATGCAAACCAAAAAAAAAAAAACCTTTCAAAATAATCTTTTAGAAAAGGGCCATAAAGGGCCAGGCGTGGTGGTGCACGCTTGTAATCCCAGTACTTTGGGAGGCGGAGACCGGAGGATCCGGGTTCGCGGCCAGCCTCAGCTCTCTGTCTCTCTGTCTCTCTGTCTCTCTGTCTCTCTCTCTCTCTCTCCTTAGTGAGGCCCTCCGCAACTTCGTGAGACCCGGTTTCAAAATAAAGTATAAAAAATAGGGCCGGAGGTGTAGCGCGGAGGTAGAACGCCCCTGGGTTCAATCCCCGGCACCACAAAAAAATAAAAAAAAAAGAAAAGGGCCATAAAATATTTTTACGTAATGTCTTCAAAATAATTTGTGTTGAAAAGCTATCAGTTCTGCACAAAACAATAACCCTGGATCTATGTGAATCACCTGAGCTTTAAAATATAGAATGCTTTTGTAAGTAAAATATTAGAGTTTTAGAGAAATCAAAGGTTTCCTCTAAAAGGAAGTGATAGAAGGCATGTAGACGCTGAGGAAACCTTCCGAAATGGTTAATTTTTTATGTGTACTCACTACATTTGTAGAAAAGCAGGCAGAAAGACAAGTGCTTTAAAGCAAGTGGCAAGGTTGAAATTTTGCTAACTTTCCTTTATCTATTTTCACTTTTCCCAGAACATATGTTTCACCATAGTTTTATTAGCAAGTGGAGAATACACCACTGTCCAAAATCTGTGGTGTGATTAGCGTTATTGAATGGCAGGTTTTGTGTTACTCATGTTTATTTTATGTCTTCCCAAACCATCTGCTTCCTTGTGCTATGTCTTATTCAGATAATGAAAAACAGTGACAGTAAAGGTATACATTGCCATTACAATTCTAATGGTTCCTGACATTTTCTGTTTGTATTTCTGGTTTTCTCAGTATCATAGGCAAAACCGAATGACATGGTCACTGCTTAGGAAACAAAGCCTAGAAATAACTTTGTGCATTCATTTGTTTCAAATATAGTGAGTATCTACTCTGCTACAGATATTAGACAAGAAATGTGGTTCCTGAGATAAAACACCAGCTCTACCCAAAACAGTCAAATGGAGAAGAGAGATGGGGAAACAATGGAGCACGATAAGGATAAAGCATAGCTAGAATCACAACATGATGGCATCAGGAAGTAAGAGTGAAAACATTCATTCTAAGAATGCACTGGGGTCTTGAATTAAATCTTGAAGCATCAATTTACATGAGGTAGAAAAGCTGCCAGAGAGTATTTCAGACCAACACACCTACATTAACCGTGGTATCCATAGAAATGTGCGATAATTTGCTTTTGAGAAATTTTAATTACTTGAGTTTGGCTGGAATACAAGGTATGCATGGAAAAACAGGAGAGAAAGAGACTTTGCAATTTGGTAACCATAGCTAGTACATATTGAGCCTTTAGTACGTGCTCTCTACAGATGCTCCTTGACTAACAATGAGTTGGGTGCCAATAAACCCATTGTAAGTTGAAAATATCCTAAGTTTAAAATGCATTTAATAAACCTAACCTACCAAACACCACAGCTTAGAAAGATGGTGTGCTACAGGGGATTCGTTGTTTTACCTTCCTGATCCCATTGCTGACTGGGAGCTGTGTCTCACTGATGCTGCCCAGCACAGGGAGAGAGTATCACATTGCCTATTCATAGCCCAGGAAACTATTAACATTCAAACTTCAAAGTATAGTTTCTACTGAATATGTGTTGCTTTGACATTACTGTAAAGTTAAAAAATTGTATTGAAATATCTTAAGTCAGGGACCATCTGAACTATACATCTATTCTTCATTTTGTCTTTCAAACAAATTCTAAGATGGGAAGAATTTTAGTGTTTTTTTCTCCCTTACTTTACAGATTAGAAAACTGAGTTTCAGAAAGTTTAGTGGAATATTGATTCAGTAGGTCAAACCACAGAACACTCAAATTGGATAATTCTGGAGGATTGAACACAGGGACTATATATATGAAGCCATTGGCATGGTTTAAGCCAGAGGTTCTCAGAATGTGGTCCCTATACCAGCACTATCAACATCACTTTAGAATTTGTTATAGACATGCAAATTTTTAGGCCCTATCCTAGAACAACTGAATTCAAAATTCTGGGTATAGGGTCCAGCAAATTTTTTCTAATAAGCCTTCAGGAGATTCTGATGCATTCTGGAATTTGGGAACCACCATTTAGGGAAATGACCATGGATGGTACAAAACCACGGGTTGGTGATACAGAGGAAGATGCTGCCACATGTAGGCCAGAAAGAAGAGAAGGCAGTATCAAAACCTAGAACAATCAACCTAGAGATGTCTATCTGACAACAGATATGGCCTTCAGTAGACAGGCACTATTAACCCTTGTCACACAGTAGGAAGGGAACAGTTCCTTGCTGCCCAGTGGAGTTTCTACAAGTGCCTTTCAGTGGCCAAATCAAAGTGACATTGGAGGACAAGGAAGCCAATTGGTGAGGTCCATGCATATCAGCCTGCCTGGCACAGAGCAGTGAAGGGTGGTATATAGATCTGAAGGAATAAATATGAGACGCTTAGCACACATTCCCAAAATGATGGACAGAAAGATGTGAAAGTGCATTTTTTTATGGTGCTGAGGATTGAAGCTAGGGACATGTTACCTCCTAGCTACACCCCCAACCCTATTTTATTTTTTTATTTGGAAACAAGGTCTCACTAAGTTGCTCAGGACCTTTCTACATTGCTGAGGCTGGCTTCAAACCCGAAATCCTCCTGTCTCAGCCTCCCAAGTACTGGAAGTACAAGTGTATGCCACCATATCTGGCTGTGAAAGAACATTTTAAACCAGGTAATAAGCATTGGGGCTGTATTCTCAACCATCATAATGCAACCTATGAATAAGTGTAAACAGGGATTATAGCATGACTCTCTAAACCAGACTAATCATCTGGGAATTTATCCTATAAGCAATAAGGGATCAAAAAGAATAGTTTTATGTTAGAAGGATTACATGATCTTTTATTCATTTGTTCTTTTATTGGTGCATTATAGTCTCACATCATAGTGTAGTCCATAGTGATAGTGACTTACATGCACAAAGTACTTGGTGAGCTTTCCTCTCCTTTCCCCATACAGGATATTGAGATTGGAGTTGGTATTTTCACATTTGTACATAATGTCAATGAAAGGGATTCTTCATTAATTCTCCCTCTCCCCACTCACCTTCCCCTAGAGCACCTCCCTCACTCCACTAAAGTTTGTTTTTTATTTTACTTTGAAGAATGTCACATTGGGAAGTGAGTAGAGGAAGGAGAAGGGTGGGAATGGATGATACTATTCCACAAGATATTTAAGAATTTTGTGCCAATCCAGATAAGAACTTGAGCTCTGGGAATTAAAGTGGCAAAAGAGTCTAATTTTTTCAAATTTATAAGGCAAATTGTTAAAATCTACAGGTGAATGAGAAGTACACAAAGCACAGAGTTAAGATGCTTCCCAGATTTCTTTCACAGGTGTCAGAGTAAGTGAATGGTGATTCTTCTCATTGTTATATGTTTGTTGTAGGTTCCTTATTTTCTTTTATGTTCATTTGATGCTGCATGTGTTATGAGCAGTGGGAGCTGTCTAGTAGGTTGTTAGATATAAAAGCTTAGAATTTAAAAAGATAAAATGGAACAAAAGAGACAGAGAGTTATCTGAAAAATAGGTACTATTTAAAGATAACCTACGGTGTATGTATAAAATGAGAAGAGTCAAGAATCAACAAAAGGGAGAAATAAATTCAAGTAAAATGTCAAAAAAAGAAGTTGAGAGTCCTGAAAAATACAGAGAACGAAGAGTAATAATGATAATAACAGTAGCGATAAAGTATTATCAGTACCAGGTAACATACGATACATATTTAGTACAACCTGTGCTGAGCATATTTTAAGCATTACATCATTTGAATTCCATATGCAAAAAACCTATGTGATAGTCAGTAATATTGAATTCATTTAACATATGGTAAAAAATCCTGAAGCTAATGGAATATAAGGATATTATCTAAGATTATATGGTTGGTAACTTGCCAAATTGAAATCCAAACCCAGACCTCTGTGTGCTGAGTCCATAAAATTTCTATTTTCAGAAATGAACAAGAATGTAATCAAAATTATGTCATATAAAGCACAGTTGGTAAAATTTTCAAGCAAGAGCATCTTTCAGGAAGGTTTAGCAGTATTGATGTGTCTGATATGAAGAACACTATTTAGGGAAACCTAAAAGTATTTAGGACGAAGGACAGACTCAAAGCCAATTTGGAAAGATAGCAAGAGACACAAGGTAGACAGAGGAGGGATAATGGACGTGAAAGCAGGCAGAACCTCAAGGTTTTAAGGAAGTCGACAGTAAACAGAGGGAGGAGATGAGGCAGAAATTACCAGGATTCAGAATTAAAGAAAATAGTTCATTTGTGAATTTTTGTTGCTATTAAAATGGAAGAGGCAAATAAGTAATAGATTCAAAGAAAGAAAAAAATAAGAGATTGAGTGAATGAATAAATAAAAGTTGGCACAACCCATACATAAGATGAAAAAGAAAATGGGGAATTTAATGGTCAGTTGGATGGATTTACTTTGGATCTAGGGCACATTTCTTTTTTCTAGGAAATATAGAATATTCCTGAGGATAGGAAATATTCCTTCATTCCTCCCCCAGCTCCTACCAGACAGCTTCCAGGTTCTTGCAAGATTACTGAACTATACCTAACATGGAATAATTCACAAAGTCAGTGAAATCTCATGGTGTTAAGGAGCAATTACTTCAGCGCAGGGCTTCAACTGTGACAGGAAACATCCATGTTTGAAATGGGATGTTCTTTATAATTAGCCAAGATAATTGGTCCCACCCAAATTTGGCTGGAGACAGGTCAGGACAAAGCTCTAGTGTAACAAATCTGGCACCTTGACCATAGAGACTAGAAAAGAATCACAGCCCTGTGGAAGGCTGTGATCCCTCAAATCTCTGAGGGATGAGTCTCCACATTTTAAAAACTTCAGCCATTTTGCTTTTTGTTGGGGGAGGCTGCCCAAAATATTTTCCAAATGGGTGCCTGACCCAGGGCAGGGCATAGAACATACTAGAGAAAATGGAGCTAGTAATAAAATGCAGCCAAGTGTGATGGCCCATCCCTTTAATCCCAGTATCTGGGAGGCTGAGACAGGGGGATTGCAGGTTTGAGATCAACCTCAGCAATTTAGCGAGGTCCTGTTTTAAAATAAAACAAAAGAAAAAACAACAAAAAAATGGCTAGGTGTGTAGATTGGAGTTAGAATGCCTGTGGGTTCAATCTCCAGTAACAAAAACAAACAAACAAACAAACAAACAAAAAACAAAAAAGAAAAAAGAAATAAAATGCAACAACAGGTCTTTAGGTCAAACTTATTTTTTAAAAATGCACACTGGATCAATATTCATGAAATCTATGCTATCACTGAACATGGAATTCAACACTTTAAACACAAGGAGTCTTAACTCTTTAATAGAAAATGTACTTTAGCCAGAGGCTGTGTGTGTGTGTGTGTGTTTGTGTGTGTGTGTGTGTGTGTGTGTGTGTGTGTGTGTGTGTGGTAGTGGGGATTGAATCCAGAGGAATTCTACCTTCCAGCTACACCCCCCAGCCCAATTTTATTTCTTATTTGGAAACAGGGTTTTGCTAGGTTGATGTGAGTCTCACTACTTGCTGAGGCTGTCCTTGAACCTGTGATCCTCCTGTCTCATCTTCCCAAGTACTGGGATTATAGATGTGTGCCACCATGCCCGGTTGAAGGTTTGGATTTTATTCTTGAAATATGAATCTGCTTACTAATTTGAAATGAGTTAGCTTGAATTCAAACAAAACAATCATTAAATAGGAACATTGTATTAAATATTTTCATAACTTTGGCCTTTAAGAGAGAAAGTAGGAAAAAGTCAGAATTCCATCTCTGTGTTGGCTGATTCTATGACCAGGGGCTGATATCATCAGTTTTCTGCATGTCATTTTGACCATGTGTAAAACAGAGATACTAGTGATAACAATTTCACAAAAACATTGTTTTGAGATGAAATAATATGTTTCTATAAAGGGCCTGGGCATAAATCTGCAGAAAATAGAATAGATTTTTGATAAAAGTACATTGGGGTGAATCCCATGATTTCAAAATTCTCTTGGGAGGATGAGTAAGACATTGATTGGAAGGGAGATAAGAGAAAAATGAACTGCCAAAAATGTCCTAGCTTCTTTAAGGAGTGCTTGGAGGGAAAATATCTATATATAGTCAGAACCATTTTTTTAAAATAACAAAATTCTAATGATTGATTAAAAGAAAAAAAATCCAGAGATGAAGACTTCTTATTTCTAGAACTTGATTGGGTGACATTTGAATAATTCAGATGATAAAGAGGGGTGGGTACCCTGGGACCAAAATGTTCCTTATCTATCCCAGAGGGAAGTGACAGGTTCAAGGCCCTGAATTGAACTGCCTGGCTTTCAACCACAGAGCCTGATAGCTGAGGTAAAATCAGATGAAAATCCACAATGAGTAAGGAAGGGGTAAGGACTAGAGAACAAAAAATAAAATGGCTCTTTCAGTCGGGCAAAGTGGTTACTGTGCATTATTCGAAGGCAGAGACTCAGTTGCTGGCCAGAGTATAAAAAGCAACCAGATTCCAGTTACTCAAACTAAGCCAGACATGGTAGCCAACACCCATAATCCCAGTAATTGGGAGGCTGAGACAGGAGGGTCACAGGTTCAAGGACAGTCTCAGCAACTTAGCAAATCCCTGTTTCCTAATAAATAAAACAGGGCTGGGGGTGTAGCTAAGAGGTAGATGCCTCTGGGTTCAATCCCCAGCACTACACACACACACACACACACACACACACACACACACCAAAAAAACAAAAAAACAAAAACAACAACAAAAAAGAAAGAATGAAAAGGAAGCAAACTCCCCTCACTTGGCGCTCCTTAAATTTCCAGGCTGCAATAGGACTGACCTGCATGTGAGGGCCACGCTGCAGTCTTAGACTTGACAGTGAGCATGCCATACTTATCTGGACTTAGTGGTGACAATATTTTGTGACTCCTCCCTTTTAAATTACAATACATTTCTGACAGCAACAACAAAAAATACACTGTTGATCGAATTGAGAGGATCTGAGCTACATGGATTTTATCAATCCCTACTCATTTTTATATTTTGTATTTGTCATAGTATGTATTTTCCATGGAACACAAACTACTCTCACCATTAGCACTGATATTATAATTTAACTCTAATAAAGATAACCCAAAATAAAATGAGGACATTGCAAATAAATGATAATGGAGATCTGGGTGGAAAAACCCAAGATAAAAAAATCATTCTTTGATCCCTTTCCATGACAAAAGCTGTATCACTTGTTATGTTTGTCTTTCAAAAAATATTGAAAGCGAACGAGAGATGAGAAAGTAGCTACAACAAAGCAAGAACACTTGGTGTCATTTTTCAAGATTGATTTTGAATTTCTAACCTCAATAATATTCTCACTAGTCCTGTGTTTTTTTATACTTGCTCTCATTTTGTTTCTTAATATTTTGGTGTATTCCTCTTGTTAGAGTGTGCCTTAAATCTTCGGGGAGAAGTGAGACAGTATGCAAATAAATGCATAATAAATAAATGAGGCACAATGATGACTAATTTTCTTTCTGGGTGAGGGGGCAGAGTGGTCATTTGAGGGTCATGAAATGTCCTGGAGTAGATGTGGTCCTCACATTATGAGAACCATGACGACACAGAGCAAAAATAGATATGAAGTGGAGGAATTCATGGTCATATTTTTAACACAGCAGCTCTGATGCCAGAAGTCGGCATAAAGTGAAAAAAAATCAATGACTTTTCTTACAATAATTTGTTTTCATTTCTTTTCCCTCTAGGCTGTAAGAAGAAACCTATTTTTAGGTTTTTAAGTCCTGCTGAGGGATCTTCAACCCCAGTCCTCAAATCCAGGCAGTACTCTTGAAACACCTTAGGGTCACCCATCCATGAACCCCAGTGGCCCCTCCTCTTAAAAAGAAAAATCACTCACCTAATTTCCGAGGCCCACGAGAATGTACCTTTTACTAGGCTTCATCCCTCAAATATTGTATTGAAATGTAGGGCTGATTTCACCCTCTGTTTCACTTTTATCTTTGAAAAGACATAGAGATGGCTGCAAAAGTCTATGCAGGTGGCTGGGAAAGAGTAGGCAGACGTACCTCTCTAGACCCAGGTCCAAGACCCGAGGCTTAAATTTGGAAATGGGAGTAGGTAATAAATAAACTTTGGCATCCAACCAAGGTCCTGAGCTAAAATTGTGTATACAGTTGTCTAGCACAGCAATTCATGTGAAATCATTTCTTTCCCTTATGTGGCTCCCTGAGTGTGCAGGCAATTAGAGACTCAGATGGATGGAGGAAGTGCTGATAGCACTATTAAATACCCCTCACGATTTCCACTGGCCAAGCCTGAGCATTTCATTTTCACAGGGTCACTGACAACTGGAATGTTTCCACAAGAAACAGTCCCATGGTCTGGATAAAAGGCTTGTAAGAAAACAGGTGAATGGATTTTGCAATTTTTAATAGAAAAGAGGAGAATTCTCCTCAATACTAGAAGGTCAGCAAAGAGAGTAGAACATTGCCCAGGGATGTGTTGCTAGTCATAGCCAAACTAGACACAAAATATAAAATTGCAAAAAGGTGGACTTTGAATCAATAAAAGAAAACTATGTGTAATGTGATATGCTGGTAGTGAAATACTTATCCTAGGTAGCTGACCCCAAATCAAGGATGCAAGACAGTAACTCCCACTTCCATTCCATGGTTGCAGATGCTGATGAAACTTCCCTGCCCACGATACCTGTCACCTGTACTATTCATGCCTTGATTGCCCTGGAGACTAGATTTATTCAATAACACACAAAAACATCAAAGTTCACTTTTATAATAAGGACTTCTTCATTCACTCAGAAATGGAAGGGCAGAGAAGAAAATGATGTTCCTGGTTGGCTAGTGTTCTTTACTGTTGGGTTTCAAGTGATTCCTATGCTGTAAACTGAAACGAATCTGGAAGTTTAATTCTAGTCTTTGTCACTAAAGAGAAGTATTGGAAGCCTTCATTGGGCAGAATGCTCAGTTTATTCAATGAAGTAATTGATATGGAAGAGAGAGGTGTGGCTCTTGAGTAGGAGAGAATATGCCACCTTTTCTTTACATCCTTCCCTTATTAGAAAAACCTCCACCCACCCTACAACTATATTTTACAACATATCCTAGGTGTTGCAATGCATTGAGTACTATTTGTACAGAGAGAAAATACTATCTCATCCCTTTCCTTAGGGGCTTAATATATCTTAGGAGGACCTCTGTGCAGACACAAAATTTCTACAGAAAATTGTAAGACTAAAAGTGTTTAAATAGAAGGATTGTAGAAAGAGTGGTTCTTCACTCTCAGTGTATCTCAGCTTTCCCATCTGGAAACTAAGGAGGAACCTATATTATTCAAGGTCTTTTCCAATTTTGAAAGAGTCTCTGTGACTAGTACTTAATCCTCAGCAACCTGGAGCTACCATGTACTCTCTCGCAATAGGTGGGTTTCTCAAGCTATCCATAGAATCCCACTGCAGCCTTCAGGCGTGTGACTCTACTGGTGTCTGAAGCTTTCTGTACATTCACAACAGTAAACATCTCACCCCAACAGTTGACTTATGTCTGCTTTTTAAACAATTGCAACAGATGGTTGACACTTGAACAGAATGTATAATTAGCTTTGCAATCTAACACTTCATTCTTATTTGCTCTTTCTCAAAGGAGAGAAGCTGTGCCGTATGCCATTGGGTCTAATCTGTTAGTTTAATCAGGAACAGTGCTATGAAAGTTCCCAGGAGAGATGTGCTGTGGGAGGATTCCTAATCCCAGCCTTTAGGGGACATTAAAAAAAGCTGAGAGGGGGTGTAGAAAGAAAGCTCAGTACTTTTTAAAAACTCATGCCTCGTTCTCATCTGCATTCCAGAGGAGGAAAGTTTTTATACCCCTTTCTCCAGCTCACCTCACTTGGCCCTAGCTTCATCTTCAGGGTTAGTGATTCCTAACTTAGAGGCTGCTATGAATACTAAATGGAATAGCTCCTGCAAATACCTAACACGAGTTTGACGCATAGCACACAGCATAGCACACACTCTGCAAGGAACTGATTAGTTCCTTCACGATGGGAAAATCTAGAAAAACAAAGCCATGCCAGTTCATGCTTATCTTGACCCTGCATCCACCACCTCAACCAGTAACCCTTCTGGAACCCTCTTTCAAAGAGGCACTTCATCCATCATGGCTTGCTTCCCTCTTCTACAGCATCTCCTCTGCAGACTTCCCTTCTCTATGCTCTGAGTCACAACAGCTCCTATGTTGGCATAAATCCCTGGAAACCCAGAGATTCTTCTTCCCTTGTGTAATCAACCACCCTCAATTCTCTTAATCGTGCTCCCATTATTCTCTCCTGAGTCAAAAATCTTAAATCTAACATGCCACTCCTTCCAATGTGTCAATTCACAGAATAGAGTTGTTTCCACCCCACTAAATTTTTATGACCTATTCACAGGGATTTGGAGATGCAGTCACCTCAAACTTATCCAAAAACAATGCTGTTCCATAGAATAGAACAAAGGTCTAGGAGTGGAAGGCACAGAGTTTTCAAAAATGGAATTTGTTTTTGCAAAAAAGAATAATCATGTTTGACTGATAATACTAGAGTCATCAGATGACTCTGGATCAGATATACTACTGCATTTATTCTGGAAAAGATTACATGTCATCAAAGGCCACAGGGCAATTTGGTAATTCAATGGAATTTATACAACTCAGGAAGGGAGGTGGTTTACTCCTTTGAGGAATTTAAGTCTTGGGGCAAATGCCAACAAAGCACAATCTAAAATAATTTACAAAGCTTAAAGAAAAGAAACTAGGCAATAAAAATATATACAAAGTTAGTTGAGATGGTCTTAAGGATTGAATTGCCATAGAGAAGAAATGTATTTTTATTGAGCTCTTTGCTAAGTAATTCATACACTTAGCATAGAAGAAATGTGGTAGCATATGCAAGGCTCTTAGCACAGAGAGTAGTATGTAATGAATGCTTCACAGGGGCTGACTACTATACTCTAATTCAGTTTTAGAAGCATTTCTGTTGTGCAGATGAAGAAAATTGAGTTGGATTGTCTGGGTAGTCAGGCATACGTCACAAAAAGAGAATGTGAGGATGTCAGGATTTGAAGTGAATAAGCCAGATATTAGATCCCATCTCTTTTCTCTGCTATGATGCATGACTTGCCATAGAAGCTAAGAAGGCTTTTCTTTATGAAGATGCCTCATTACTCACTCATGACCTATGTTGACACAAGCCAACACTGCTCCATCAGAGGTTAGAGAGCACCCAAAGTCTGCTTAAGTGACACTTAAGCCCATTGTGAAAATTTAAGTCGGCTCCAGATACATTCACTCATTCAACAAACACTTACTAGGCATCCTACTAGGTATGAGGAACTAGTCTAAGCACTGGGGGTACTATGGAGAAGAGACAGACATTTACCAAATACAAGTATATGGAGTGAACTAGAATATCTATCTTTGTTCAAAATTTTTGACTCAGGATACCAGCTCCATGCCTGCTCATATTGACTGTACTTATTTTTATCATGTATGAACTCTCTATCAGATTCCACAGGTACTGTGGTACCATGAAGAATAAAATCTTTCCTTTGGTTTATTAGAATATATAATCATAACAGAAATTTCTAAAATATATGAGACATGAAGATGAACCATCATAATGTCACCATCCTAAGACAAACAACATTTATATACTTGTATGTTTTTTAAATAAAATAAGTATCTCCCCACACACATTTATAATTGATTAACTATCTGTCCACTGTTTTTAGTGCTGTGTGCATGTATGTCGCTATCACTATGACCTACATTATGATGTGAGACTATAACACAACAATAAAAGTATTACAAATAAAGTAAATTTTAGCATGCATGTATTAGGACCAGGCAAAAGGTAGGATTAATATATACCTGTGAGTCTGCTAACTGGACCAAGGACACTTGTAACATTCCTATTACCATATAATAAATTTTCCTGTTCTTGAATATTATAAAAATAAAATTAAAGAGTATGTACTCTTTCCTGATTGCCTCCTTCTAGAAAATGTTTTGTTATGACTTCCTTTTAAATTAGCATTATAATAAATGGCTTTCTTTATCAAATTTCCTTCAGTAGAGATTTATGGCATTCTAACCAGATTATAATAATTGGCCTAGAGACTGTTTGTTAAGGTATATTCACTATCTCCATTATTATTCGGCAATATATTGAGGTTCCAGCAAATAAAATGAGAAAGGAATATTTTATAAGGTGATACCATGTCATTATAAAGACAAAATAAATCTTTGATGAAGCCTTTGATTCATCAAAGGCTAGTTATTATTGATTGTTGAAGTCATTCTTAATTTAATTATATTAAGAGAGAAAACTGTGTGTGTGGCTGAGAAAGAACTCGAACAACCTAAGTGTTAATAGAATAAAAAAGTCAAATGTCTGTGATTCACTTCCTTCATAGATGAGAGACTCTGACACGTTTAAAATCATCCTAGACATCCGATTGACCATTTCTGTAATAATTGATATCCTTTAACTCAAGAATTGTTTATTTGGCAATACCTACATGATTTTATGAAACTCGCTAGCTTTTCTGAAGAATGGGGCAGGAATAACTGCAAAAGAACTGTGGAATTTGATGATGACTTCCAATTGCTCCAAAACCTGTTTTTCAAAACCTTAGCTATTCAACTGGCAGAAAAGAGACTCATAATTAATATAAAAATGTGATTTTACTTTCTATCTGTCTGGAAAAGCTCACACATACAAGTGAGAAAAAGCTTAAAAGCTATTATGATAAATCTCCCCTGCTCATTCTATAATTGGACAGACATCTCCCCTGCTTGGAAAGTGTTCTATAGTTTGACCATTCTCATCTTCACTAAAGAATTGTTATGATTTTGGTCCCAAAGTTAATCACTGGAGAAGGATATGTTCAAACACAGCTTTCTGGCTTTTTCTATTTCTTCCTTCCCCCCATATTAACCTATTTCAATGATGAAGATAGCCATTCACTAAAATCAGTGATAACAGACCTCTTTCCCTCATCACTCAGAACACATTTGTCACCTCCATTTGCTTCTGTTGCTCTGAGCTCAGAAACAAAAAAACAAACCAAACAAACAAACTTCTGTTTCCTCTTATTTTGTGAAAGTTGGACCTTGGTCAGGTGACTGAGTCCCTCTGTGTCAGATCATTGATTTTGCCCCGGACATGGAATGTCGAGTGATGCACAGTGTAGAGATTCATCTTGAAGTGGAGGCTCAATCATCTCTTTATTAAGATGAGCATTAGAAGCAAAGGCAGAGGGTAGAATCCATTGCTCAGATGGGTTCCAAAATGGTTCTATTCAGTTCCTATTGCCTCCCTGTGTAATTGCTAATAGCCTTCTATTAAACTTATTTTCCTTTTGGATTAGCTAGTTTTACTGCTCACAAATCTTGGGGCAATATTTTAGCTCTCAAAGACAAGGCAAAATACCAGTAGGTACTGCCAAATCCTTATACCCTGGAGGATATACAATTTCAGTGCTTTGAATTTGAAAAATGATTAAAGGACAGTCCTTGTCATTGACTTCCAGAATATCTTTTAACACCAAAGTTTTGAGTTTTATGCATATATTGATTCAATGAGATAAATTTTATTCATTATTTACTGATTTTAATACAGTAAGGGGCAAACTTTTAATATACATAGTACAGTGTTTATAAAGGAAATTCATGAAAAATGATCACTGTGTAAAATCTTATATAATACTTTATAAAAAGTATTACATGATATAAATTTATTCTCATTCATTTCAAGGTGTAAAAATCCACATTCTACATTTTACTATTTGATGCTAGACACTAGATATTTTAATTATGTCACTATATTAGAGACATAATTAACATTGTCAACAGAATTATGTATATTAAACTTTTCTATGTTCTTTTCTTCCATAATAAAACAACCAGCACTTTCTGGGCCAATGCTGTGTTAAAATCAGTGGTTATTTTTATCTCAGCCAGTATGTGTATATGTGTGTGTAAACTCAAACCTTTTGGATTCAATAAAAAACATCATTGTATTTTTAACTGAAATTGCTTAATGTCAGCAAATGCCGTTCCTCCAGGGACTATCACCCTATTTAGCATGTATTAAATCATACTTTTTTTATGTTAAACCTTAAATATGCCATGGGAAGAAGCTAGATAGAACCAGGTGCTTCTGCCCAGGACCGACATCTTTCCTGAGTGATGCAAAGACCATTCAGAATCCAGGGTAAAGGTTAGAAGCATGCACTGTGACAAGACTCAAAACACAGAGAGCTGTCTGAAGCCCAAGTGGGTCTACTTCAATACACTGCACCTGTGTATAATACTGTATTTGCAATCTTGAGTAGTTTCTCACTTAAACTCTCTGCCTTCAGTTTCCTCATTAGTAACAAGGGAATAAAATTAACTACTTTTAATTCATTTGCTATTTTTGAGGATGAAATGAGTTGATACAGAGTTTTTAACCCAGTACTTAACACAGAGCAGACACTTTGCAACTGCTGGATAGTACTAATATTAGTGTGACCATTTTTTTCTTGTCCTCCTTTGTTTTATAAGTTGCTCATCTTATTTTTCTTACTCTATACCTTCTTATTATAAGACAATTACCAGACTTTAGAGAAAGTAAAAGATAGTGATATCTAAATAAAGAGATCAAATTATACTTAAATAAATACTGTTGTACATACTTATAGGAGTCAAAATGCATCATAACATAAGAATTATGAAAAGTTCCAGTGGATACAAGGAAGTTCACCTCACTTTTTACAGCCGTCAATATTTAACAGGATCCAGATTAATAAATGTATTAAAAATGATTGTTTCTATAAGACATCATCAGTCCTGACTGAAAACTATGTGAGAAATAGCAAATAGGAATCAACGTTTTAGTTCAGATATAATAGTGTTCTTGTGAATATTTTCTCTTGGGTAGCATAGCCTCCAGGAATGAATTAAATACAGTATTTTTTTTTTTTTTTTGCGGTACCGGGGATTGAACCCAGGGGTGTTCTACCTCCGCGCTACACCCCCGGCCCTATTTTTCATACTTTATTTTGAAAC
>PVJS01006995.1:0-57708 GCA_004027185.1 Glis glis
AAAAAAAAAAAAAAAAAAAGATGCAAACATCCAGAAGCCAACAGAATCTTCAGGGTTTCTGTGGAGAAGAAGAAAAAGTTAGTTTTCCAAAGCAGAATTCCCCCAAGAAGGCGAGCACTGTGAATTGAGAGCCACAGAGACGCCTCCAGCCTTCAGCATACAACTCAAAGTGATCAGCACCCCCAGAAAAGCACTCTCCATTGCGTCCCCCGAGAGAGAGAGGAGGGCACAGAAGCTAGTTCAGAGAACTCAGCTGCAATCCGCTTACACGAATCAAAAGCACTTTCAGAATACCTGGAATTACAGCTCCCTCCACCAACACAATAAGACCTCCTACGACTGCGCAAATGTGGATTTTATTTATGAAACTGCAACAGAAACTTACAGTTGAATTACATCTATTATATACATATTTAGACAGAACTACAAGTGTATATATTATGAGCAATATGTAATTACTAATGTATGTTATGTGTAATTTATACTAATTATACTCATGTCATAATATTTATGAAATTATTAGTATGGATTAATATTATATAATCATACTGTGTACGTATTATACATATAATTATATCAATTACACATGTGTGATATATGTTTATATACTTTCATATTATGTGTGTTATGTGTGTATATATGTATATATTTGTATGTACATATATATATTTGTATGTACATATATATATATATATATATATTCTTAGTGAGTTGTAAAAATGTGCTAAAAATACAAAGCTCAGACTCATTAGAGCTGGCATGTTGGGGGAGCGGCTCACAAAAGTTATGACAAATATTCCCAATCCACAATTCTCTCCAGTTGGAAGTTCTTTGATGCGATGCCATAGGCCTTGGCCAATCAAAGAGTGAAATCCTCTGTCCCATTTTGCGAATGACCCCACAGATGGCGTAGGATTTAAACTGGCCGTTCAACCTGCTGCGACATTGTCAACCTCATCCACATTCACCTGGATGATGTTTGGTCCTTGGCACCAAGGATGGGGTTACTGGTGGGGCATTTCCACCGCCGGCACAGGTCCACCCTCCCGCCGGCTTTGTTCCTCATGGCAAGGCCGCACCTGCTGCCCCTACCTGAGCGCCACAGAGAAAGCTAGTCACAGAATTCTAATAGAAATTTTCAGACACTGCTATTTATATCCAGAAGCAAGATTTCTCAATGAAAACTTCAAAACTAGATGCATATTTTAAAGTTGATGAAGACTATCAGAAGAGATGAATATGTATAAGCATTATGGCATATATGATAATGAATATATACATGCTTTTTTATGGTGGTTCTCATCCTTGTAGCTTCTATTTCTCATCATTAAACCCTCATTCCTACCCCATACATATTTGTTTCATCAGATTTGGCTCATCTTTATCATCAACAAAATACATAATTGTTTATGATACATCAAAATCAAGAAAGCATACGGATAGAATAATAGACCAGGTTTTGATGAAGTATTAAGACCTGTGTCTACGAACAGTAAGGCAGCCACGCACCTACTCTTAGTGAGATAATAAACTATCTCATTGTCTGAACTAGGCAATTTGATAAAGTATATTTGGCTTCGTTAGAGGTTGAAAAATAGGAAAGGATCTTCTCGTGTTCCTTGGGAAGTTCAATTAGCTCTCACATAAAATAAGTCAACTTGGCATCGTATCATTCAACCACTGTCTTTAGGTTGAAATAAACCTCTATTATCCAAAATAAAGCGCCGCATCAGAAGCTCACAATTTGTCTTGGTAATGAACCTAATTGTGTCATCAATTACAATCGCATTGTTTGAATATGTTGATTTTTTTAAGAAGTCTGGGCAACAATTCAGACCTTCACATGAAAATGAGACTAATTATGGAACACATTAATAAAATTTGTCTTTCTGACTTCCAACCACCTACTGATAACCATTATACCAGTTGAATAAATGGATTACATATGGACACTAAAGTTTGTGAATTTTCTTTAATTTCAGAATACTTATAACTGGTTTCCTGGGTAAATACTAGTGCTGAATTGAAGCGCCTATCAAGATAATCAATTAGTCATGTCTAAATTTACTTAAACTTAGAAACCTAAGTTTACATTTTCTTATATTCTTCCAAGAAGCCATCTGTTGCCTAAATCAAATATATTTAATGTAGCCTTACAAATAATATGATAAAATAATAATGGTAATCAAATGTTCACAGGCTTGAAAATTGTCTTAATCAATACTCACTGTAAATTCTGTTTCTGCACAATAGTCATCCACAATCTCATATACAGGCACATTTATTAATTTATTCAGTGAAGATTTATTCAATTAATTATGTTTTAGGCATACTGCTGAGCCTTAACAAAACAACATTAAACAAGATACTCATGCTCTCCATCCTCCTGGAGGTTAAATTCACAAACCTGTTGGTGTTAGAAGAGTTTTCTCAGCAGTTTGACTAATTTGCTGAATTCACCAATGTACAGATTTGCCAAGAATATACAGAGATACATCTCACATTTGGTAAGTTGAACATTCCTATTAAGGCCACTAAATTATTGTTTTCAAGTTGGTAACAATCCTGTTAGAACTATTTAAAGATGATCTTTCGTGGAGTCAGTACATTTTGCAAGTTTGGTAATTTGGTCATTTGACAACCTAGTGATGCAGTGAACTGATTTTTGGAACATTAAGTGCTACTGGATTTACCTGGAGGTAACGCCTACCCTTGCTGATGTCCAAATCCCAGGACCAGCATGTTAATATAGCTCAGTGAATCTCACCACGAAACTGTGTGTTGCTTTTGCAGGGGAAATTTAGATCTGTTGAAAAGAGGATGACACTGAGTCTCAAATGTATGACATAAATATAATTTGGCACTAAATAAAGTGTATATTACACCTGGATATGCCCTTAGGTCATTGGGCTGGAAATGCCAACAAGTGTCTGTAATGCCTTTCATCCTTATCTGGTGAGACCTGCATTTTTTTCTTGGTATTCGATTGACATTCTGTGCATTAATCATACCAATAATTTCTGAGAGATGATAACAGGAATCCGACTCCCTTCCAAGGTGACCCCATGCACAGCCCACATGGTTGGGAATTTCAGACTGAAACCTGACAGCATCCTGGCGCTCAGACGCTTTGGACTCCCAGTACAGGAAGCAGTGTGAAAAGGGCAGTAGGTGCCTTGCGACCCGGACACTTTCTGATAAATCAGGTACTGAGTTCACACCTGTGCCGACTGATTTTATACAAAGTTGTGAGGACAGAACCACTGTTGGACAACGTGCCTGGCTCAGAGTTTTCATTTTTCCAGCAAATATTTGAGCTGCACCAAGTTTGCTAAATTTTAATAGGGTAGAGTCACTTCATTCAAATTTTCAAATCTAGTCACAAAAAACTTACATGACCAGTGGTGAGTTTTAAACTTCTGTGACTCGGTTTCTTCAACTCCATGTTGGGGATTATTGTGGTAATTGTCCCATCCCACAGCAATGAGAATGAAATGAGATAACACAGACTTACTGCTTAGAAGCTCCTCAGAGCTGATACCTGAGCTGTGTCAAGAAAGAGAGAAAATGGTGACCAGATACTGAGAATGATTGTTGCACAGGTATGGAGAAGAACACTCAGAGATCTTCCAAGGCTTGGGATATCTGGGTCAGGGTCCCTGTAGAGAAGCAAGTGGAGAGTGAAGCAGGAATTAGATTCTTCAGACCCCCCAGGCTCATAGAAGATTCTGAGTTTCATCCTCTAGACGTGGAGGAGACAGTTGAGCGTTTTTAAGTAGGGGAAGCACAATGAGAACCACCTTTTAGATGAGCCACTCTACTAATGGTTTGCCTGAGTCTGTGTAGGTATACGTACAGGTGGATGTAGATTTAGAGATATGGCATTTGTTCAATGAAAGAAGCTTCTTCCTTGTACTAGTCTCAGAGCTAGTTACCTCACACATATTCCTTCAGGAATTCATAAGACAGCATCTTGACCCTCAAGGAGTTCATATTCAAAATTAGGGTTTTTTTTGCTGTATTTCAAAGGGCAATGATATTAAACCTCAGCCTTGAAAGATAGAATTGTTTTTGCAGATATAGGTACAATGTGGGCAAAGGCACAGAGATGAAGTAGCATGCTTGGGAATATGTGGGAATTTGCCGCATTAATAATACTACACTGTTTCTACTTGATAGGCATTATCACCTATTAGTTAATATGATGCCCACAACCAATATATAGGGCACCTCCTAGTACTATCCTCTTTTTACTGAAGACTAAACTGTAGTTGGTGCAAGGATTTACATCAACTTAAGCCAGACAATCACATGTTCTGATTTTCTTTTTTAAAAAAAGAAAATAGGAATCTGAGTGTAAATTATACCTCATTACCTTTTATTTAAGAAGAATAGAGTACAGATTACAGGAATATGAAGTTGGAGGCAAGGAGACCAAACTTTAAGGTATCATAATGGTTCAATGCCAAATAACGAGGGGTCTGAATCAGGCCAGTTAACATGCACACAGGTCCACAGTACCACTAGACTGAGAGAGGGAGAAGAAGAGAGAAGTGTAGAATGATTCTCAGACCACTCTCAGGCTGGGTAGAGAGGCACACAGGGAGCCTAGAAGAAAAAGCAAGTTTGGTAGAGGTCTGTGTAGGGATGGATGATTTCAGTTTTGAATGTTTTAAGAACAAGCTATATCTGGTTTTCCTGGGGAAAAAAATCTGTCCAGAGCACAGGAGCAATATCTAAAAATCATTATAAAGATGGTAGCTGGAGCTGCAATGGGGTCTCCTGTAGGCTTAGTCCATTTTGTGTTGCTCTAAAGGAATACCACAGTCTGAATAATCTGTAAATGAAGGTATCATATAAGAATGCATCACTATGAATCTCATAGTGATTATATACAATTATAATGCACCAATATAAAATTTACAGAAAGGTTTATTTGAGTCATGATTCTAAAGCCCAGGAAGTTCAAGATTGGTCGGCTACATGGGGTGATGAACAGCAAGCTGATTCTGTTTTCCTTCTTGCTGGTAGAGACTCTCTGTGGAGTCCCAAGGTGGGCAGGGAACCAAAGAGTGAGATCCTGGTAGAGACATGAGCTTCTCTTCTTCTCATCAAGCCACAGTCCCATTGGATTAGGTTCCCACCCTGTGGCTTCATGTGACCTTATTAGCTTCCAAAAGTTCTGCCCCCTAATACCATAGTCAGATTAAGTTTGGACCCTTTTAATATCTCCCAGTGGGCATGGAATTCAACATCAGTTTTGGTGGGGACATCACCACCACTGCAAAGGCTCAGTGCCTCAACAGACGTGTCATCCCTTTCTCAAAGCATACCAGAAATGGTATAGCCCCGCAGAATTGCACATGCTTCTGTCTGGAGAGTGAATACTTCACAAGGCACTGTGGGAGGCAGCTTCAAGCTGTCCCCTGCCACCATGAACTCATTGCAATTTCCAGGAGACTCAAATCAAAGGAAAAAGTTACTCTATTAAAAGAAAGGCTTGAAAGAGGCATGGTGTGTTTATAGTGGCACGATTCACAACAGCCAAATTACAGAACCAACCTAGGTGTCCATCAACAGATGACTAGATAAAGGAAATGTGGTAGATACACGTGATAGAATTTCACTCAGCCATAAAGAAAAGCAAAATTATGTCATTTTCAAGAACATGGATGGAACTAGAGAATATTATCCTAAGTGATATCAGCCAGGCACAGAAAGTCAAAGGTCCTATGTTTTATCTCATATGTGGAAGCTAGAGAGAAAACAGGAAACAAAAGATTCTTCAGATAAATTAGGAGAGAGACCAGATGAATAGTGGAAGGGGGTGGGAAGAAGGAGGTAGAAAGAGGAAAATGGAGAAGTGATGAAGGAAGCAGGTTTTTTTTTTTTTTTGCAGTACCTGGGATTGAACCCAGGGGCATTTTACCTCCGAGCTACACCCCCAGCCCTATTTTTTGTGCTTTACTTTGAAACCGGGTCTCACAAAGTTGCGGAGGGCCTCACTAAGTAGCTGAGGCTGGCCTCAAACCCGGATCCTCCGGTCTCTGCCTCCCAAGTACTAGGATTACAAGCGTGCACCACCACGCCCGGCAAGGAAGCAGTTTAAATAATGCAGGGTGGGACGTAGAGTGAAACAGACCCAGTACTGTGTGCATGTATGTTTGCAATCACTTGGAACCTCACTATGATGTATAATTATAATGCACCAATAAAAGTCTATGTGTATAAAAAGAAAGAAGCCTGGTGGAAGGGCTACTTGCCACAGCCCAGAGTCAGTGTCCTGGAAGGCAACATGTCCCCAGCATTAGCTGAGGAGGACAAAGAAGGCAAGAGTACCATGATTCTGCCCCACTGGTCCTCCCGCATCCATCCAGGTTATCAGCACCAGCAAGGAGGTTACACTAAAAGTTGACAGCTTTCCACAAAATTTTACATTATTGTTCTGTCTCCTCTGAATGACAAAAATCATATATTTTACTAAGAGATAGATTGATAATACTCCATTTGGCCTCACTCTAAAGATATATCT
The DNA here is from genome assembly GCA_004027185.1 of Glis glis. Taxonomy (NCBI): domain Eukaryota; kingdom Metazoa; phylum Chordata; class Mammalia; order Rodentia; family Gliridae; genus Glis; species Glis glis. Next base: position 6,533 of record PVJS01006995.1, read on the forward strand.
ATGAACTGAATATCCTGCATTAAAATCATTAAATAAAAATATTCTTAACCCATCATAATAAAGTCTGTTAAATTAAGACAAACTACGTTCAAATGAGAACAGCAGTTGATGATCACTTTTATTTAAGAAGTTAACCTTTTTTTTTTTTTTTTTGCTTTGGAGTTCAAAACATTTGGAAAACAAAACCAGCATGCTGTCAGTGACAAAATAGAATCCTCCTGGCGCAGAGTGTATTAAGAACTCTGAGAATACATTATTACTATGTTTTGGATCCTTAATTCAAAGCGTGTTTAAATGCTTTGAGGCTTACAGGCAGATTTTCACGATTATGTGGAGAACTGCATAGAAAAGATAAAAAATGTGGAACAGCAAAACTACCTCTGTGAGTGAAGGGCAATGTACAATCCTCACCCTCAGGAAGAGAACCAGGGAACACACAGAGGATGACAGATAAATGGCCTGAAGTCTAGTAGAAAGGGAAATAGTTTAATTCCCAATGCTATACGACTCCGCATTCCATTCCAGTCCTCAGCCATTATAGACACAAGGAATATAGCTCAACTTTAAAAATCACTTACTAACTTCTCCATGTTTCTAATGTGTTTCCTTAATTTTTTATATCTATCATTATTATATTATATTGAAAGATTAGAAGGGATATTGTTAATAATACCAACCTATATCCTGCTAACAATGCTTTCTATTTTCAGAGCTACTTTCTTATATGCTATATGTTTCTCTACCCAAACTCTCTATTCCTAAACACACACCTACACAAACACATATACCTACACACACACACACACACACACACACACACACACACACACACATCCCATATTTCATGATTTGGTAACAGGTCCTGTCTGGATCTTTCACATCTGATAAAAAAAAACATAATTTGAATACCAATAAGAGTCATATTGAATCTGGCCCACATTTTTAGCCCTCTATAACTCAACAAAACTAGAAAAATATCTTTAAATGATAGGCATGGTTTTTGGTGTAAAAAATATGTGGAGCACAAGTAAGTTACGTTACCTGCTGTTTTGTTCATATGACTTGATCTTTTCTCCTAGATGGGATGATTTGCATTGTGAAATTTTAAAATTTCCAGGTGTTAATTGGCCACATCTGTAAGTCTATCATGTTCTTTTATTTTCCCTTTGCTTTGTTATGCAATTCTCCAAAGCAATAAAAGTCAGGAGTAGTGACGCATGCCTGTAATCCCTCTACTTGGGAGGCTGAGACAGGAGGATCGCAGGTTCAAGGACAGCCTCAACAACTTAGCAAGACCCTGTTCCAAAATAAAAAATAAAAAGGGCTGAGGATATAGCTCCAAGGTAGAACTTCCCTGAATTCAATCCCTGTATCACACACACACACAAGAAAAAAATATCTGGCACTTCTAGACACTTCTAGGAGATGACTGTCATTTATTTTGACCAAAAGGTAGCTCTGATTTCTTCAGATTTTCAAAGTAGGTTATTTGGCATTCACTGTTTTTTTCAAAAAGTGTTTTAAGTCTTCTACTCAGTGATAGATGATAGGTCAATATGGGAAAATATATTTTCTTTGATTACATAAATACAACCCTCAATTCAAATGTGTCGCTCTAATTCTAGTTGTTAGAGGAGCTCTTAAAAAGAAATTGTAGCTACTTGTTACCATTAATATGAGTTTTTCAAGGAGTCATGGATGTCACAAGCCACTAGTGTCCTGCCTGTTCATGCAGATTGTGCGGCACATCAGCAGAGAAGGAAATGACGCCTATGTTAACATAATAGAACACCTTCTGATGGTGAAACAGGCTGGGCTGTGACCTTTAAACACACAGAAAAGGTTGTAGATGAGATTTTTAAATACTCAAAGTATTTTATGTCAATAAGCTATTTTTAAGGTTTGTTTGTTTGTTTGTTTTCTTGTGTTGTGCTTTGAACTGGGGATTGAACCCAGGGGCATTCTACCTCTGAGCTACACCCTCAGCCTTTTATATTGTTTATTTCAAAACAGGATCTTGCTATGTTGCTGAGGGTCTTGCTCAGTTGCTGAGGCTAGCCTGGAACCTGCCATCCTCCTGTTTCAGCCTCCCAAGCACTGAGAATACAGGCATGGACCACTGTGCCTGGAATTTTTTTAAGGTTTTTAATAATTTATGAAACTGGACAATTGAAAAATATATATATATATATATAGTCATGTGTATAAATAAATATATATGTATATCTAAGTATATAATATATAAAATTAAAGCCAGGCGAGGTGCTGCACGCTTGTAATCCCAGTACTTGGGAGGCTGAGACAGGAGGATCTGGGTTCGTGGCCAGCCTCAGCTACTTAGTGAGGCCCTCCACAACTTAGTGAGACCATTTCAAAATAAAGAATAAAAAATAGGTCTGGGGATGTAGCTTGGAGGTAGAATGCCCCTGGGTTCAATCCCCAGTACCAAATATATATATAAAATTAAAGATATATGATGAATATACATAAGACAGTCAACATTTAGTCATAGTTATTAGGCATTTTATAAATAAAACAAACAAAAAATGAGTAGATTAAGACAGGGCAAGGTAAGACTGCAGTGAGAAGTGCCATTCGTTACCACTAATTCTTCCTTCTTGAATTCATCACCTCAGGTTGCTATAATAAAATACCACAAACTGGGTAGCTTAAACAATACACATTTTTTCCCTTACACATTCGAAAGCTGAAGTCCAAGATGAAAGTACTGGCAGATTTGGCTCCTGATGAGGGGGGACTCTTCCCTGGCTAGCAGACAGCCACCTTCTCATTGCACCCTCACATGGACCAGGGTGGGGACAATGTTCACTTCTCCTTATGAAGCTATAAATCTCATCATTAGGGGCATCATGGGTTTCATCTAACCCTAATTACCTCCCAATTGCCCCATCTTCAAATATCCTCACATTGGAGTTTGAGCTTTGACACATGAGTTCAAGGGACACATAATTCAATGCGTAGCATTTCTTATCTCTTTACCCATTACTTCCTTATCTTTGAGAGATGTGAAATTGTGACTGGCTAGAGGTCCAAATGTATGTGCCCAGTGATACTCAAAATAAGTGTATTTAGGGAGAAAGATATACAATCCTGGAAGGAAAAAAATACTATGAATTAATAGTAACAGTCTGAGAAAAGTGTTTATCATGTTCAGTGAAAGTTGATTTTGTAATACAAACAGTGCTACACATCTCATTATATGTTATACATATATATGAATGTATCACTTTGAATCCCGCTACAATGTATAATTATACTGAACCAATAAAATTCTAAAAATATATTGATATGCCTTTCTGTTTTTTCTTTAATATGATATTGAATTATTTTCAGGCATATTAATTCAGATTTGGGGCTTATCTTCAGAAGTGAAATTACACACAGTAAAGAAAAAATTTCTTCTTAATAAAGAGAAAATACAGGAAGTTTCTGAATTGGTCAAATTTCATGTCATTGTATACCAAGCTTAAACTTTTATAACGATAACCAGAGCATCTATCAAATCAAATGAAAAATATATGAAGGTACCATTGGTTCACTGTTGAATCCCAGAACACAACCAGTAGCTGTTGAACGTATTTACAGAAAGTGAGGCTCATATGTTTTCTCTCATATGCAGAAGCTAGGGAGTAATCAGGATACAAGAGGGACTCTAGATAATCTAGGAGAAACCCCAGTGGAGCCAGGGAGGGGATCCAGGGGAAAGTGTGGGGGGAGGGGAGAATTAACGAAGGAAACACTTCCATTGACGTTATGTAAATATGTGAAATTACCAATGCCAATCTCAACATCATATATAGGGAAGAGGAGGGCGTAAGGAAGGAGCCGGGGAGAAACTCACCAAGTGCTGTGTGAATATATATCACTATCACTATGAAGTACATTATGATGTGAGACTACCATGCACCAATAAAGGTATATAAAAAAGAAAGAAATACAAGTTCCAAAGAAGGATGAAGTATGCACGAGAAATATCCAATGTAAATAGTGCTATAGTTTGAAAGTATCCCCCCAAATTTTTACTCCCCAAACTTACATGCTAATGGCGTTTGGAAGTGGGATCTTTGGGCAGTAATTAGGATTAGATGGGGAGGTGAGGGTGGGGCCCACGATGACATTAGTGGCTTTATAAGATGAAGAGACCGGAGCTGGTTCACTGGCTCTATTTCACCGTATGATGCCCTGTGCCACATAACAGTGCTCACAAGATGCCAAGCAGATACCAATGCCGTGATCTTGAACTTACCAGCCTGCAGAAGTGTGAACCAAACAAACTTCTACTTTTTATAAGTTACATGATTCCAGATATTTTGTTATAGCAACAGAAAACATACATAGACAGATGGTGACAGTGGCTTTGGCCAGCGGGAGTTTCAAGGAAGTACACTGATTTCCACCTACAAATAAAAAGGGGAATTTTACAGATTTCTCACTTGCAAAGTCTGAGTCTTTTGCATTTAAGAGAGTAAGTCAAAACCAAATCCTGACTAAATATATCCATGGACATAACACCTAAATGCCTTGAGTTCACCTACATAGAACTACCTAGAAGACATCTATAAAAAGACATTGTGAGAAGTCCAGAAATAGGTAATAATTAACCACTCATTCCAACAATGTGGGCAAGAGAGATGTTACATATATGTCTGCTGCTCATTCCATTATTGAAGCCATTTTTTAAGAAGCACCACGATTCATCTCTGAATAAAAGAAAGTCCTCAAAAATAAGGGGAATCCCAGCTTGAAAAGATATCAGTCAAAAAGTTAGATGTGGGCTAGAATCTCCGAAGGAAGAGGACTTTGTTCTATTAAGAACCAGCTCTGCTCTCATTTTTGCAAATCGCTATCTACGACTTTCAGCCGTGTGTCTGGCATGCTCGGGTTTTTGTCACAGTGTGACTATAATGTATAAGTAGCTAGATTTCAAAATCTGCAGGTGCTTGAAGATGCATCTAAAGTCTCCAGTAGTCTTTTAAAGTTCTATTTTGGGATGAGTTAAGTGACAGAAAATTTAGTAAACACATATCAATATATTCTTCTGGCTCTTTCAAAGTCTTCTAAATTTCTACTTTTTCTAAATATATTCCCAAGTTTTCAAATTGTAATGTTTCATTAAAATGTTATATATAATATATAGCTAAAAATCCTGTTTATTGTCTCAGGAAAACTGCTAAAAAGAGACAGAAGTTTGAACAGGATTACTAAGGAGTGAATAGAAATTGAGAAGTAGAGATAGGGGCAGCTGATTTAATATACCAGTGGCATTTAGAATCACTGAGTAAATTAATAAAATGCAAATTGCTAATACTTATTTAATTCCTACTGAATCTGAACTTTTAAAAACAAAGCTAAATAAAATGTATTTTGAAGAATCTTCCCAGGTGGCCCTGATGTACAGCTCAGTTATGGAAACACCAGTATAGACCACTCTAGGAGATGAGCAAAGGAAGAGAAGCTTTGAACAGATTAGAATGCTGTTTGGAAAGAATGAGTTGACAGACAGTTAATAAAGAAAAGAGATAAAAAGACAATCATGGGTGGAGCGTGGTGACGCACACCTGTAATCCCAGCACTTGGGAGGCTGTAACAGAAGGATACAGGTTTGAGGCTAGCATCAGCAACTTAATAAGAGCCTGTTTCAAAGTAAAAAATAAAAAGGACTTGTGTGGGGGAGGGTTGTAGTCAATCCCCGTACAAAAAATAAAGAGAGAAAGAGAGAAAAATAAACTGAAAACAATTTCTCAGGATGAGACGGAATGACGAGCAGGGAAATGTGCTAGATTCACACAGGAGAAGAAAGACACTTTTACTCTGAAACAGAAGGCATGAGGAAAGGAAGAGTAGAGATAAGATGTGATCCATACATTAGATGACATAAAGATGACATGCCCAGACTTTTCTCAAACCCAAGCCCTCTCCTAAGAGTGTGGGAAAGCAACTAAGTACAGAAAGCTTGAATGGGTTGATTGCTTTGTAAATCAAATTACTATACATGCTTTGTTCTGGAGAGGTAAAAGGAGAGACTCACTACCAACCTCTCTTATTAGTACTTCTGATGTGCCATGCACTATTGTAACTATCACCAGTTCATATATCAACTCTAGGACTTATGGGGTGATGTGAGCTATTAGAATCACTGAAAAGGAACACTGAAAGCAATCTATCAATTTCCCCTGAGGCAAAGTTAAGTTTGTGACAGCCTTTGTTAGTTGTAGATGTCATATCACCCATGATTACCATTATCTAGATGAATCATCTGTGATTTCCACACCACAGAGTATTTTAAAAACATTCATTCTTAGGAAAGGAGGGTGAAAAATTATTGTTTTTCTATAAACAATGCATTTCTGTTGAGTCAACCCAGTCCTTCTGCCCTCGGTGAGTACCCTAAATGAAGAAGAATACTCTAAATGAAGAAGAATACTCGACAAAGACATGCAGGGTATGGGCGGGGTAGAGACACTCATCATTCCCAGTGTCCACACGGTTCACATGGCATGCTTACAGGTCCTTAATGCTTGCTAAAAGACACAGATACATTTAAATGAACTCATAAGAGACATATTTATAAATCACAGAAAACTATACATTCAAGTCTAACAATGGGTTAATCAGTTTTTGCATTGCTGTGACCAAAATATCTGACAAGAACAACTTAGAGGAGGAAATATTTATTTTGCTCACAGTCTGAGAGGTTCAGTCCATAGTCACCTGTCTCCAAGGCAGGAATATCATGGCAGCAGAGTGTGGGCATGAAAACCCACTCAGATCATGGCAGCCAAGAAGCAGAGAGAGAGAGAGGGGGAGGGTCCAGGGACTTGTATAGTCCTCAAGGCCACGCCCCCAGTGACCCACCTCCTCCTGTCAGGCCCCATCTCTGAACCTTCTTACCTTGGAGACCAGTCTTCAACACATGGGCTTTGGGGGGACGCTCTAGGTCCAAACCATCATCATAAACAACCACCGAAAACAAAATACACAACATTTTCAGATCCCAGGAAAGCACTGATCTACCTCCCACCACTTTAGATGAATTTGTCACTCTACAGTTTCATGTAATGCAATCACACCAGAAACATTCCTTTGTCTCTAGCTACATGTAACACAATCGCACAAGAAACGTTCCTTTGTCTCTAGCTACATGTAACACAATCACACAAGAAACGTTCCTTTGTCTCTAGCTACGTCAGCATCATTTCTGAGACGCATCCCTGTAGTATGTTTCTTTTTATTGCTGAGTAGTGTTTCATTGTATGGATGTACCACAATTTGTTTGCTCACTCCAGCTGATGTCTGTTGGGGTGTTTACAGTTCCAAACAATGAGAAACGAGACTTCCATTTGCTGCATCAACAATGCAGATTTAAATTTTTTATCTGGTGAGTAAATAGTGTTTTTGTTTTTTGTGGGGGGGGGTGTATGTGTGCATGTGTGTTTTACTGGGGATTAAACCCAGGAGCGTTCTACCTCTGAGCTACACCCCTAGCACTATTTTTTATTTGGAAACAGGGTCTCACTAAATTTCTGAGAGCCTCGCTAAGTTGCTAAGGCTGGCCTCAAACCTGCGATCCTCCTATCTCAGCCTCCCAAGTACTGGGATTACAGGAGTGTGCCACCAAACCCAGCTTGAATAGTGTTTGAATGGTGAATTGTGTTCATTTTCATTTCCCTAATAATGAAATCATACTATCTTCTCATGGACTTATGACCACTTATGAATCTTATGAATTGTTCAAGTATTTTTCCCATTTTCAATTCCATTGTCATATTAAAGAATGATAAAGGCAAAAACACTTGCACAGACATATACAGAGGCAAAATTTGAACATTTTAAAACAATAAGCATTTATTTTCTCATAGTTTTGGAGGGCAGAAGTCCCAAATTAAGGTGTGGGCAGGGTCTTGCTCTCTCGGGCAGCTCCAGGGCAAAATCCTTCTTGTGTCTCCCAGCTCCTAGCATTTGCAGGCAATCCTTGCAATCCTTGGATTTTAGATACCTCAGCCCGGTCCCTGGGCTGCTGGCTTCTCCTTGTGTCTTTACATTGTCATACATCTTCACATGCCATTCTTTGTGCCACAATTTCCCTACTTTAAATAAAAGTGCCAGTCATATTGGATTAGGACCCCCCTCTAATGACCTTGCTTTAACTTTGTCATCTCTGTGAAGGCTCTGTTTCCAGCAAAGGTCACATTGTGAGGTAGGGTGCTAAACTTTGCCAGTATACTTCAAAAATCCCATATGTAGAAATGGGATAATAGAAATGTTTAATAGTCTCTTAAGACCATATTTACACCCTAGGTTTGATTACTATTCATATCCTATTCATTGATGTAGAAACGTCTGGCAGTTTTCAAAGATTATCAAGTGCCTTTTAATTCCTCATTACTGCTTCCTGATACTTAATAATTTCTCTAAATTATACCTTCTGAATTTCATGGTGCCTAGTTTTATATAGTACTTTTAACTTCAAATTTCTGTTCAAAATTTCTTCCATCTCAAGCTCTCTTAATAGGGACTATGACTCTTCATTACTAGTGTTTAGAATTTTTATAGTGGGCATGTTTTTAACAAAATCACTTAGTCAATAGGATGAATAGTGCATTTGAACAAAGTAAATTAGGCTTATGAACTCTAGTACATTTTGTCCTTCTGTATTCTGATGCATATTGAAAATCTTGAAGACAAGAATCTGATCTGCAAGGTTGGAAATATTTGTTTCCCCATGGAATGCTTTTATCATATAATATCACATAAAAAGCACACTAGGGGTCAATGCTCTAGCCATCGATTCCCAAACAGATTCGCTTACCACCTCCCTTTCAGAAAGAAAAATTATTCAGTGCCCCCACGGGTGTTTTCTCCACCCTTTATTTTTATTCAAATGCCCCACTTGCATCTAGGTCGCATCTTGATTAGCCAAACGCCCCCCCCCAACTTTGGGAATCTATGTACTAAACCACAGACATACTGTAAATAAGTGAATAGATTTTTCTTTTTTTTAAAACAAAGATGGGGGAAATCTTTTAATTATGTGTAATTTTATACTGCAGATTAACAACTACAAAGAACAACTAGGGGATTGCAGGTGTAGCGTGGTGGTAGAATACTTGCCTAGCACAGGTAAGGCCCTGGGTTTTATACCCAGCACAGCAATAAAACAAAACAATTAGAGTAGAACTTATGGCAGGTGTACACTCCTGCAATCCCAGTACTTGGAAAGCTCAGACAGGAGGATCATAGGCTCGAGGCTAGTCTCAGCAACTTAGCAAGACCCTAAGACCCTCAGCAACTTGGTGAGACCCTGCTTCAAAACAAAAAAAAATATATGGCTGAGGCTGTAGTTCAGGGGTAAAAGACCCCTAGATTCAAACCCCAGTGCCAAAAAAAAAGTAGTACTTAGCCCCTTTTTGCCATGAATTCAGAACTTCGGATGTCAACTCAATATTAAAAACTAAAGCACACCATTGACATCAGGACATACAGAATGAGTGGTATTTTTTTCAAGCTGAACACTTTGTGAAATGGTATATGTACCCCAATGATGCAAACAATGTTCAACAATCTAATTAAAATCACCTTCACAGCCACACTAGAAAATTAGTCTCATTCCATTTTGACCAGAACCCAACTTGGCCCCTAAAATGTTTCATTAAACTACATCCTAAATGATTCTGGTTTAATACCTGAAAAACATCTCCATAGGATGAAGATTTCTGACCATGAGAAATATTGAAAAGAATGGGCCACTGGTTCTGAAGGCCATTTTAAAAAGAAAATTTCAGCCGGGCATGGTGGTGCAAGCTTGTAATCCCAGTACTTGGGAGGCTGAGACAGGAGGATCGCAGGCTCACGGCCAGCCTCAGTTACTTAGTGAGGCCCTCTGCAACTTAGTGAGACCCTGTTTCAAAATAAAGAATAAACACTAGGGCTGGGGGGTGTAACTTGGAGGTAAAATGCCCCTGGGTTCAATCCCTAGTACCACAAAAATAAATAAATAAATAAATAAATAAATAAATAAATAAATAGAAAGTTTCAAGAACTTTGCAGATTCATGAAAAAAGTGTCTCTACAACATTCTTTCTGGGTGCATAAATTCTATCACTCAGACAAAAAATCTGAAGGGCTCTATAGTCAGCTAGTTGTCCTCTCAAGAACAGTGGGACAGAACTCTCCAGCCCAGAATGCCATGCAGTTTCCACATACTGGGGCACTCTTCTGCAATCCTCCCTTCTGACTGTCTTGTGGCAGAAAGGCTGGGTAAGGTCCCGGCAAGATCCAGAGCAATGTTTGTAGGCGAGTTCTGTAGATGAAGTTTAAGCAGTTTTTTTTAGCAGGTGAAGGATGTATTTGTTGTACAATTCTCATCAACTCCATACAAAGACTTTGTTCTGCTTCTATAATATTTCCTGGTAGTCAGGCTTTCTGTTAAGGATTTCACTCTGAGAAGGCCCAAGCTATGTTGCAGGTTCTATTTTGACCTCAGTAATTTTGTTTTCAATTGATTCTCTGGACATCTCTTCTGGTTGTACCACCTTCTGGGAGCACAGGAACAGCTGATCCCAAGTCTGGCTTTCTAAAGAAGATTTTGTTATATATCCCTTCATCTCAGTGACTGATGTTTCCAGAGGAAAAAGTCTGATGCTTTTCTTTCTGAATCTTCAAAACATTTTTTGTAGCGTTCCATCACTTTCCAGTCTGTCTGCAAAATGTTCCAACTCTTCAGAAAGAGAAGATGTTTTTGCTCTAAAACTTTCAAGCCTTTAGTGTCCCTTAGGAAAGGTTCAGGTTTTTGAACAGAGAAAACTGGAAAGCAGGAGAGAGCCAAGCCATTTGCTTTCTGCTAAGTTGACACTGATTGACCTGCTAAGCTCTGTGATGCCCTGGTGGATGAAGGCAGTTACTTCCACTGGCTTACATCTTTCATAGATGCACACTGCAAGGATCGCCTCCTGTCGACAGTTGACAGACTGTTCCTGAGGGGACAAATGAAGGCACCTCGATTAAAGTCCTTCCTGGTGGCTAACATCACAACTTCCCACTTTTCAGGGCTAGAGCCACGATGAATTCTTTCCTTTGAAATGCTCTGAGTCATCTCCAGGGAGGCAGATGATTTAGTGAACTCTTCCACAGGGTTTAGACTTGGTTGCAATTGATGATCATGCATCTTAGGTGCCAGTGGTTTCTCTTCTACAATCTCTGATCTGGTTACTGAAGTCATCCTGGGTGAAGAACTCTCAGAGCCACTCCCATTCAGCCCGGAGAGCCTCCATTCCTGAAACACCAGGCCACAAGTCAATCTGTCCACAGCCCCAGGTCATGCCTGGACCCCATGAGGCACTGGCTGCTCCTTTCATATGTAACTCTGGCACAGTGTCCTCTGTCCCTGTCAGTGTTCCTGCTGCCTTATTTCTTAAAAGGATCCATTTCAGATATCCAATTCTCATGTTTTCTTTTCTATTAAGTATGATGTCTTCAAACCAAAAGAAGACATTGAAATACTGTCTTTGTTTTCTTAGTGAAAAAACAAGCAAAGTTTTGTTTCTTCTGGCTGATCACCTACATCTTAGGTTATTTATGTGGACATATATCTGCCTCCTTAAATCACTTCCTTCAAAAGCCTCCTTCCTCTCATTCTGGAAAAATACTGTTCAGCCTCTAGTCTGGGCCAACCCTCCCCAAGAGGGAGAGAGAAAAGAGTATCCTACCTTCCTTGGATCAAGATTGCATTCATGGAACAAAACAAGGTATAATGAATTATCCATGGAAGTTTTGAAGCCAGAAAAATAAGGAGGGGAAGGAAGAAGAGGAGGAGGAAATGGGGGAAGAGGAAGACAAAGGAGAAGAGAAGGAAGAGGGAAAGAAAAGAGTAAGATAGGCAAGGAGAGGCAGAGGAGAGAGGAGAGAGGAGACCCAGTTCTCCTGAAACTGTGGGATGTAAAAAAAGGTGGTATCTTATTTCCAGTGGCCATTATGCTCATATCCTTTTGCCTAGGAAAGTTTGAGTTAACCTTCTGTCTCAGGCAGCTGAGAAAGTCATCCAGTAATAAATGCTTTTTAGTTATTAGCAAGGCATCAATGACTCCTATAGTTCGTACTTACCCAAATGATACCAAATATAATTGAATAACTCTCTATTTAGGAGAGACCTTAATTTCATATAGAAATAAGTGATAATTAGCTATCTTCTCCAGCTCCATTTCGGTTTCCTTCAGCAATGGCTTTTGCATGTACAATAAGGCTTTTTCTTTGGAGAATAAGTTGCATAAAAGTAGAGATAATGTGTTGGCTTATTTGCATCCTTCATAAATCTTAGCCAAGTGTTCAATAAATATTTGCTAAATTAAATAATTCGATATCTTAGTAGACAATGCATTATAGTTTATTGATGATAATTAATTGCTCCATCTCCAATTAAAATTCATTCAGTGTAACTCCAATAGCATACCCATCTTAAGATGTTTTACATAAAATTGTGTTCCAAATTGAATATCGTGTTGAGGGATTTTTCTCTACCCTTGCTCCTGGCAGCCTGTTTTCCCTTAGTTTGAAATATTAGTCTCTAAAGACTAGTTGCCTTTGAGCAGATTATCAAGATTAACAGTCATTCTGTGCTTTCTATTCTATAAGGAAAGATTTTTACTCCATTTCTCCAAGGAAACAAATGCACTCTTTCCTCTTCCTGATTTGTCCAGTTAATTTATGTTATTTTGCTGTGGTTGCTTCTCTGGTGGTGGTTGTTAACAATGTTCAGCTTTCGTACTGAAGCTCTCCTGGAACATTGAAAATATCCCCATAGATTTTTGTGTGTTTTTTAAAATACTAGGGAAGTATTATACCTTGGAACTATAAGAACAAGATGGCCTTTTGACCCTATGTATTTCTACTATATTGGGGTATAAAGATCTTCTCATTTCATCTTCATCAACAGATTTCAATTACCATCAGCTTGAGCAAACATTATTCAAGCACCTACTCTTTACCAACTTCTGCCTTTGGCATTGTGGGAACACAGCTAAAAAAAAAAATGTAGCTTCCTTTGCTTCCACCAAGTGCATTTTTTCCTCTTAAAATATCAACCTGTGTAGTCTAACTCTGATTTTCTACACTGTGATGTTTCTGCTATATATTTTCTTCTTGCTTGGATTTCTTGTAACCTTCTGCACTGGTTAAGAGATATATTTGGCTGCTATAATAGAAAACCCAAATACTTTAAACATGATGGGATCTCTTTTCCCACACACCTGGTGGTGGTTGTGAAAGGAGTCCAGGGTTTGCATGGTGGCTTGAAGGTGTCAGGGATATGAGCACATTCTCCAGTCTCCTTGTCCTGCCATCCTTAGAGAACTGCTTCAACCTGATGATTCAAGGTGGCTCACTCCCACCCCGATAATCAGCAATAGAGAAAAGAGGTATGGAGTCCAGGTTTCGGCCCTTCAACTCAAATCCCAATGGCTAGGATATAGCTACACCTTTCTGTAAGAGAATATAGACAATACCATTCATATGCTCAGTTTCTAAGAACCAGAGGTTTTATCATTATAGGAAAAATGAGAAACGTGATCAGGGATAACTATTGTTTTCAGCACTCAACAGAGTTTATCTAACTTTCTTCTTTGCTTTCTAGCACAATTCAGTGGGCACTTTGCTGTTAACAAGTTCTCATTTGAAATTATAAAATATTCTACCTGTAGGTCATGAGTTGTTAAAAACCATAATGTAAGATAAGGTTTTTCAGTTAAATTTCCTTTAATCACTAGCAAATAGCTTCTGTTAAGCATTCTGCTTCAGTTATCTTTACCAACTGTCCAGATGTTCCCAGGAGGTGTAGATTTTAGGTCTTTTTCTCATTAATTAAGCAGTTCATCATGTCATAAGTAATCCCCATCTTTAGACCCAGAATATATAGTAGATATCCGTAAGTTCCATGTAGATCAAATCCTTTTTGCTTCCATAAATACTTATATGAACTTCTGAGGGAAAACAGAAGAAACACAGCATGTGATAACAATATGATCACGGTACAACCGGCTCTGCACATCTTAGTGTCGCCTCTATTATGAGTGCCCTCTCATTACTTTTCATTTAACAAGTGATAAGAATAAAGAAAAAGAAATTAGTATAAGACATTTTGGGGACTTTTTCATGTACTCATAAAAAGGTGATATCAAAGAGGGACCACTCGTTCAAAAAATGTTAGAGTAGACTTTAGGGAGAGAAAGTGAAATAATTATCAGCCGCTAAAAAAATGATAAGAGTTATTTAATGTTCATAGGCTATCCCAAATAGCAAAGAAAAATCAGGATGTAAGAACTGGTTTTGCATAGTAAATGTGTTTTACGGTACAGAGCGCTGCTTTGAAATGAAGGCACAAGGTACATCAGTTCTAAGTGCCCTATTCATCACGCACAAGGCTTTTGCGGTCAGGTAACATTAATTCTTCGGCTTTGTATTGCAAGTCAGGCCACAGGATACATATTATTTTACAAGGAAATATTGAAATGGTTGGAGGTGCTTGCAAACATATACTAGAGATAAAAAAAATGATGTGTGGCACATTGGCTGTACACACAGAATTTAGATAAGTGAAAGGAGAATCCTTGCTCGTCTTAAAGGCTCAACCTACCAGACCTTAGGTAAGGTTGATGCGCTGGTTCAACACATTCACATTACAGAGGAGGAAAGAAATGTGCTCCAATTAATGGACAACCTTGAGGAGCACAAGTATCCCATTAATGGCCTATGAACAAGAAGACCTTCCCTCACCATGGCAACCAGGAAGCACCGTCAGACTTTCACAGCTGAGGCTTCTGTTGTTGCTCAAGGGAATCCTGCAGATGCCTTAATTTCCTCTGCTTCTAGACATGTTTTCCAAAGGTTAAGGCACTTTTTTAAGGGTCACATTTAAGGTTCTTTTTTCTGGATCAAGAATCAAGTCAAATAAAGCAGACCTAAGTGAAAGCTCTGTGCAGCACATCAGGAATTACTTAACAGAGGCAACGTCTTCACTCTAAAACTCTGGTGAAGGCATGAGAAATGGCACGGTGCCCCAGAAGCCAAGAGTGGGTTGAGTAGGTGGGTGCAGAGGGTCTCTCAGAAACCCATGGTTGAATTTGTTATAGTGGTGAAATTTCATTGTTTGGGAGAATCCAATGTGCTTCGTGATTCTAATGGGGAGGCCACCTGGAAACAAATGTTCAAAGGTTCGATTTCAGCCAAAATGGACAATGGAGAAAGGTCCATAGGAGAAAAGTCAGGTCATGGAGGTACAGGGCACACCTGGCAAGATGACCCTGATTCCTTCCCACCTGATTCAGTTAGGAACAGGCTTTCTCTCTTTGAAAAGTGCTACTATATTTTTTACTCCTGTCTGTGCTCATTCCTGGCTTAGCAACTCCTTATGTTTATCTATCTTTTATTAGCTATTATGACTTACATATAATTGATACTTTCAAATATTTATCTTGGTGAAAATGGGGCCCATACCTAAAGGGCCAGTGATGGTCAATTGTACATGTCAACTTGACTAAGCTAAGGGATGCCCAGATAGTTGTAAAACATTATTTCTGGGTTTGTCTTTGAGGCGTTTCTAGAATAGATTAGCATTTAAATCAGAAGACTGGATGAATAAGAGATTCAGCTGTCACCAACCTGGGAGGACATTATCCAAAAGGCCTGAAAAGGACAAAAAAGGCAGAGAAGGGCCAATTTCTTCTCTGTATGAGTTGGGATATCCACCTGCTCCTGCCATCAGACATTGGAGTTCCTGGTTCTGGGACCTTCAGTCTTCAGAATATGCCAGCAACTCACCTCTCTCCTGGCCATTTCACACATGTCCTCTTTGTTATCAGGGAGTTATACCATCAGCAACCTAGTTCTCAAGCCTTCAGCCTCAGATTGAATTATGCCACCAATTTCCTGGTTCTCCAGCTTGCAAATGGCAGATTGTGGGACTTCTTTTCCTCCATAATTGCATGAGTCAATTTCCATAATAAATCTCCTTATATATCTATATGTCCCAGTGGTTCTGTTTCTTTGGAAACCATTAATACAAAGCTCAGAGAAATATGCCCCAGAATCAAATCATAAGAGATGATTGCAGGGCCCTATAGAAAGAAAGACATGTCGGCCATACCCAAGTTAGCTCAGATTCCTCTTTAGTAATTTAATAACTGAATTTACAGGCTCAAGATGTGAACATATAATAATTATAAACATACCATCATGATTCCCTTAAGACACTTGAAGATGTTTGGGATACACTGATAAATATAGACTATAGATAATATACTTACATATACACATAGCTGGGTATATAACTTATCATAAAAAAATGTTCATCAATAGATTGATGCAGAAACATTTTAAGAGTAAGAAAATGTTTCTAAAAATGTTTCAGAGTTCCAACCTTATATTTTTCTTTTTAACATAGAGATATAAAAGGTTATGTTTCTTTTCTAGAATTTGAATGCAATATAGATTTCAAAGGGGTAGCTAATTACATCAGATGACATAATTATCATTCAACATTATGCTGTGAATCTGGACTAAGATTAAAATGTCTAAAATTAAAGTATCGAAATATAAAGACAATTTGACATTAGTCCTCATGGTGAAGGGCCAACGCAAGTCAATAGAGAAATGTGATATCTACAGAGCAAATGTGAAGTAAGAATAGACTGGCAGAAACAAAGCATTGACATCAAGAAATATCACTCACTAGAATTTAAGAAAGCACTTGAGATACCCATACACTATGAACCTGAACCTGATCAACATGTGGACAAGGCTTAGACATGCAGGAACTCTCAGTCTAGCAAGTATGGTGGGGGAGACAGATCTGCAAACATAAATGTCAGAGTGAAACATGCTGACACTCAACAGAGCTGCCAAGCAGTGCACGGGCAGTGTTGGCTCCAGCCAGTGATGAATACCACTCCACATCAACTAATACATATTTCATATGTCAACTAATCCCAGTGATAGGCTCAAAGACACTGTTATGGCTAAAGATCAACAGATTTTTTGGGGGGGGTACTAAGGATTAAACGCCAGGGGCATTCTACCTCTGCACTATATCCTCAGCCTTTTTTATTTTTTAAATTTCAAAATAGGGTGTCACTAATTTGCTATGGCTAACCTCAAACCTGTGATCCTCCTGTCTCAGCTTCCCAAGTACTGAGATTACAAGCATGCACCACCATGCCTGACTGATCAGCAGGATTTCTAGAGGCAGGAGCTAGAAGGTGACACTGAAGACTGAGAGGATCACACAGCATAGAAACACAAAAAGTATGGGTAAGTAGGGGAGCGTGGAGAACGAAGGTCCTGGAAGGGCTTTGATGAAAAATAGGTGTGGAGGGGAAGGGAGTCTGCTAAAGAGTAGATTCAGGAAGCACTGTCATGGATGTGACAGTTGTGACAAAAGTCAACACGTTCTTCGAGGAGGAGAATACAAATGGGAAAGAGCAGAAGGCCCTATCAGATAAAAATAAGACTTGCATTCCAAGAGAAAATACTTTGTGAAACATAATTGAAGATGAGAAATGTAAAATAAAAAGTGATTTTATGGGAAAGTAGAAAATAAAGAGCTCGGACAGCATAATTCTACTTGTGATTTCTATAGCCATGTCCTGGAATATGCCCGTATATATATATATATATACAGAAGATATATATCTTCTGTATATATATATACAGATGATATATATATACAGAAGATCATCAAATCAAATACAACCAAATGTGAAGTAATAAGAAGTCTTCATTTTATGTGTTCTGATGGAGTCTCCAGTTCTATTTGCATGACCCCAAAATTCTATTGAGAAATTTAAAACTTCAGTTTGCTGCTGACATGTCCCTAAATCAAAAGTTAACCAACTGTGTCCCTTTTGAAGGCTCTCGGGCTTAGTAATGACAACCTGAAAACATGGGTTTTCTTACTCTTTGGTCATACCATCCTTCTGATCCCAACATCTTCCTTGACAACCACGGTAATGTTTGATAAGAAAAGACGTTGAAGGAAAACATCTTCTAGGATTTATCTCAAAAGCGCCCAGTATTATAAACGACGATTTTCATGGGCACTGAATTCTAATCATCCGACCATCATGTGATTAGAACTCCATGCTTGTAAAATGAAGATTCATTTCTGATGCATCTCCCTGTGCCATCCTACAGCATACCCTGACTGTCCTTTCAGTGCATCACCTTCATGCCATGGCCTTCTGCCACCTAAGTTATGGGCGCACTTGAGAGAAGCTGCATCTACCTTCCCCAGACAGAGCCTAAGCAGTTACAGGCACCCACAAGTCTGCGAGGAGGTCACAGTCAGGCAATTTTATTGTTATTATTGAAGATGGTGATCAGAGGCTTGGCAGTGAACATCACCCTTGATAGAGGTTGTTCGGAACGATCTGAATCTTATTTCCTGGGCCCCTTTTTTAAAAGAGTTCCCATATTTATAAAGTCACCCTTCTGGAGTTCAGCACAATGCTGATTGAATGCTTCTGCACTGGGGTGTGATAACGGTTTGGTGGCAGAGGCTACAGATATCTTTAAATCAAAAATAGTGAAGCCAGTTGCAGTGTTTAAGTTAAAAGGAAGAAATGCCTTTCAAGAATAGTCACTTGTGCCAAGCCAACTGTCAGAGCAGACATCACTACCCTCGCTGCCGTTACCGTCTGCTTAGAGAATCTGCTGCAAGTGACAGGCACGCTGTCACTCCTGTTCACAGGTGGGTGAGAGCCGAGGGGAGTGTGCTGCCAGTCCCACTGCACACCCGGGTGTGCACGCTCCTGTCTCACTAAGGTCCCTGTGAAGTGGTGGTGCATGCTGCACAGAGGAAGTGCTTGCTCCCAGCACCTTATATGAGGCCCAGTCACATCTGTGTGCCCGCCCACAGCTTGAAAATGCAGCCTTGGGGTATTTGCAGAGGCTTTAAGTGGATTTTACCTCCTTTAAAGATATGACTCTGACATTATGCAAAGTCAGAATGTCCTTCAACTCATGGGTACCGAACCCTGAGGCTACACAGACTCAAAAACTTTCATCAAGAACAATCCCCAAGTCTCACTTTTATTAAAGAGATCACTTGTGTATAGCTTTGGTCAGTTATTTATTGAATGTGTGGTAGGTAAACTTGAAGCTCTCTATCTTCCTTCCAGTGGTTCTTTCGGACGATTCTGTACTAGACATTTTTATGGCATCCACTGCTGCTGGTAAACTGAGAAGTGTGAACCTGCACCGCGCTGGAGAGAAAAGCTGATCCAACACGCACTCCGTTTATAGGTGAAGAAACCGAGAAAATAGTTCACCATTTTTGTTTATATCCTTTTTCAGCGCACTGATTTCTTTCCAAAACCTCACTCCTTTTATTTTTTCTAACTCCCTGTTTCCCTAGATCATTCAAGGGTTTCTGGAAGAATTCCAAAAGTAAGTCAGCTTCATGCTCATGAATGTTCTTATTACAGTCTTATTTTTGTATCTACTCTGTCATCGGAGCAAAGGCATGAATGAAATGTTAACTCTCTTTACTCTCACCTATCAAGTTACTTTAGAGAAATAAGACAACAGAGAATACCACAGTACAAAATGTATATGTTTATATACATGTGTGTGCATGTATACACACATACATAAATACACACATATAGATGTATATGGATAGTTCCACTTTACATTATGTTAGGAGGAACTATAAAGAGGAGGATTTATGTACATATTTTAGAAGCATAGAGCCTTCCAGATCACTATTTTAAATTAAGAATTTTTTAATCTCCAATTTACATACAAGCTTAAAGCTAAGCAATGAATACAAAAGGCATTGACCTTGCTGGAAAAGGACTTCTTAGGTGAAAATATTATAACATACTCCAGGAATTGCTCTATAAGCTTAGCTCCAGGTCTAGATTAAAAACCTAAGTAGACAGAAGCCAGGAGCCCATGACCAGAATCTAACTGCACAGTAATCAAATAAATAGAGGTGAGTCATTTAATCATGTGAACCATGTTGTCCACTTGAAAATAAATAGAATGAGACCAGGTGGCTTAAAAGGGCATCCAAGAGGCTCTTAGTCATTGATATAGCTAGAGCCAAAGCTGCAAGAAGAGCCCACCTGAAGAGGCTGAGGCCCAAGATGCAGTCTAAACACTTGTCCTGATTCTGCTGAACTGCAATGGGCCTGGGCTCTTTTTACCTGGGAGAGTACACACAACTTTAAACTCATGGTGCTTTTAAGGATTCACTATAATTCAATTTCTGTACCTCTAGAATATTTGTCCACAGAGATGATGTCTATCAAGTGTGAGGAGGAGAGATCTCACTTCCAGGCCATGCAGAAGGAATTCTTTCTGTTCACATCAACTTTCCTTCAGTGGAATGAGCTCTATATGAGTGATAGTTGAACTTAAGGATAGCTTTGATCTTGCTTGTTCTCTGTCTTCATAAGAAATCCTGTGAACTCCACATTGCAAGTTACACAAAGACAGACCCTGTCCTTAGCTCTGGCTCCAATGGAGGTTGCTGTTTTCACCCTATTTTTGTTTCAGAGCAATGAAGATAGCAACATAATACAGACAAAGCCTTGGTTTGTGAGCATTTTTAAAGAGTAGTTAGTAGAAAGCAGGATGGTGGGATAAGAGGTCCCCAGCCCTCATACTCCCTCAGAAACAAGTGGACAGCCATCTGTAGCCAAACATGTTTTCTTAGGCCTCAGGACCAGGTAGGAGTGAGTGAAACCTAGTGGAACCCAGGACCCAGGCGGGTCACTGCTATCACACCTGCTGCCTCTGGTCCCAGCTGTGTGCCTGGACCTGCCTCTAGCTCCTTGGAATGTGGTCCTGGAGCAAGCCCATCCATCCAGGGGCCTGACAGAGGAGGCTTTCACCTGCAGAAACCAGTGTGTAAACTTGAGAGGTATCTGCTCCTTCAGATATACAGACACCGACACAAAGTCATGCAGATCAAGAATCAGATAAACATGACACCTCCCAAGGAGTTTAATAACACTCCAGTACCTGACCCTAAAGAAATGGAGATCAGCAAACCCCAAGATGTATTTCAAAACAAACATCTTTAAAAATCTCCAAGAGCTCAAAGAGAACACAGATAGACAAATAAATGAAAGGAGCACAGCAATCATGAACAAAATTAGAAATTTAATGAGAAATAGAAACCATGAAAAAGGACCAAACAGAAATCTTGGAGCTCAGGAAATCAATGGAGAAATACTAGAAGTTTTTCCTCTAGGATCAGGTACAAACCAAGGATGCTGGCTGTCGCCATTTTACTCAAATAGCGCTGGAAATCCTAGCCAGACCAATCAGACAGGAAAAGTAACTAAAAGGTAACTACACTGGAAAGGAAGAAGTGAAATTATCTCTGTTTATAGATGAAGTTATCATATATAGAAAACCTGAAAGACTCAACAAAAGAAGTAAACAAACTCACTAAAGTTAAAAGGATACAAAAATCAACACAAAAAAGTGGAACATTTATACCCAGACAACAACCTAAAAAGGAAATTAAGAAATCAACACCATTTATGATAGTAATGAGAATAAAATACTTAAAAATAAACTTAACCAAAGTGGTGAAAGATTTGTATACTAAAAATCGTAAAATATTGATAAAGGAAATAGAAGGCACAGCTACATGTGTAGCTAGAAAGGGTGGGAACCTTCCTTTCTTAAGCTGAAAATATTGGTGCTTTTGCTAAAATTAAATACACAGAACAACCTTATCCAAAAACAAACCCATCTATGAATTGTACATTTCTATGCATCAGGTTAAGACCCATTCCTTACCTACACAAACTAGATAATCTCGAGTTTATCTTAATTATTACTTATTCTTTATTCATTTGCCCCATTACATATGAAAAATACTCCATGGCAACTTAGAACATTTTTGAAATAAGATCACATAGTACCTCCAGAAAGACAGCAGGGTTAACATCCTATACTCGTGTGTGTGTGTGTGTGTGTGTGTGTGTGTGTGTGTGTGTGAACTACATTCCTGGCCATCTTTATATTTTATTTTGAAACAGAGTCTCACTTGGTACTGAGAGTCTAGCTATGTTGCTGAAGCTGTCCTCGAACCTGCAATCCTCCTGTCTTAGCCTCCCAAGTACTGAGATTACAAGAATGCACCAAAAGCTCTAGATCAATTAAAGCCTTGAGTAGCCCCCCCATGAAGGCAGCATAATCAGCCATTGCTTCAACATTTTGCAGATAAGAAAATAGGCCTTAAAATTTTGACTGCTGGCCAAAAGTCAGAAGTCTAGGAGGCATAACCATCATTAGTTCTAGGGAAGAAATGTGTTTGCTCTCTCCTTCCCCACTGTAAGTGACATCAGGTTTTACTCTCTAACTAAAATCACTCCAAGTGAACATACTATGTTTGATGGGTTAGGAGTGATAACCTTTTAATATCACACTAGCTGATCAACTCCTTAAGCATGAGTTGGTGTATTATCAGAAGCTGTATTACTTTTATCATAAAGAAAAAATTCTGGAAATAACTAACAGATGTTCCATGAAACCAAATAGAGATGATTTTGGATGAAATTTATAACTTCTTCTAGCGTAATTAATGTTGACGTTTCAAATCCATTGGATTCAACAATCAAAAACTTTATTTCTCAAATTTAATTAATTTGGATATATTTTTCTTTTGTGATGAATTTAATTCATATGACCAAAACTTCTAGACTACAGAAAAAAAGCAATATACCGAAGGCTATTCATGGATAAATATGGGTTATTACATAATCTGTTTAGCTATAAAAATTACCTTCTTCCAAGAATATGATATGATTGAATCAGATAAGCCTCTATCCATCTTGGCAGCCACATACAAAAATCATCAGAGAACTTCAGGGCTTTTTTGCTGCTTGTGATTTTGTGTTGTTTTTGCTTTTAATAACCAACTCCTTGCACACAAAATGTCACAGAGACTTATTAAATTTCTAGACCAACTTTTCAGAAATAAAGAAATCTAACCAGCCTCACCGTGACCTTGCAAAGCAGATTCCTCTACCGTGTTTGGTTGTTAAACTCTCTGCTAAATTGGAGACTTTGAAGCAGCTATCAAACGCATGTCTGTAGTCATGATAGATGTGGAACCATCCCTTCAATCAGCCCCACCCCTAATCACAGAGTTTATCAAAGAAGAGAGTCACAGAACCTGAAACCATATGCTTCGCCAGTGGGGACACACTCCCTGGGCAACATGTATGGAACTGTGTGAACCCTCACTGACCTGAGATGTAGCTCTCATAAGAAAAATCAGATTTTAATCAACCCTGTTTGCACCTACACTAGAAACAGCTGACGGTCCTTGAGACTTGGGAATCCAAGAAATCCATTAAATAATGTAAAGAACAAGACACATCATGGTGAGTTCCCTTTTCCTTTGCTTTTTAATTTGTTGAAGACACATGCTTGGAGGAAAATATGCCACCCTGGTATTTTTTCCCCTTTGCTAGAGGCATTTTTACCAGTTGAAAGGACTGTTGTTTCGACAATACAGGGATGGTTAATATTTATGCTCCATTGCTTGCTACTCTCTGCCCTAGGACAACCTGAGCTAATTTTTAGAGTGTAACTGGCAATATGCTTTGTAACAATAAGATTAAAAATGAATACATGACACTCAGCTGTTTTTGACTGACCTCGATAAACTTCCCTTCTATTAACCTCCCCTCAGTTACCTAACAATTCTCAAGAGGAAAGATAATGTTGCTTATCTTCCTTATTTAAAAAAATTTAGAGTAAATGGGTTTGTTTATCACTTTGTGTTCAGTCCCTCTTAATCAGGAAGCTATTTTGAGGAGAAATGAATAGAATTGGTACTTCATATGAATTTTGATGGAAGCATTGCTGCACAAATTTCCTTCTATTCTAACATGTGAGGGAAGTTACCTGTTGGAGATTCTAATACAAATATGTCCATTTTCCTGTACATTAAATGTCCTATTGGTCATTCTTTAGTCCTAATTACTGTTTTGATTCTAAGTCTTCCAATAAGTCATGAAGGAGCGACACTGATAATGTTATTTATCTTTGTAGTGGACATATATTAAAATACTATGTTTAGGCATTTTTGCAAGGAGAGGAAGAGAAGGTATGAGAGGAAATGAAGAAATGCCACATATGAACTTGCTCATTCATCCCTCTGAACACACACCATGAACTATATACAGATCATTTTGGGGCTAAGGGAATTCACAATCTGATGGAATGGGTAGAACTCTCCATCCAAGTTAATAGATGATACATGCATACATATACACACACACAAAGAAATCATTAATAGGCAAAACAATACATGCACTATTATGTCATTTTGTAACTCACAAAAAAGACAAATATTTTTCTATTATATGTAGAGACACCCGCATGTATATGTAAATAGAAGAGGCCTGGTATAATGTTCTCCACACAAGTACAGCAGTTCAATCTGAGGAGGAATGGAGGGTAAGACTTTACCCTCATCTATAATACATCGAGTTTTATAAGAAGAACATATTTTAAATTTGTTGTATATTTTTAAACCGTTGTAATAACCCAAGTCCTCCAATACTAATGTCTTAAGTTTGTTTTCCATTGATATAAGAAAATACCTGGGGATGAATACTGTGTAAAGAAAAGAGTTTTCTATAGCTCACAATTGTGGAGGTCCAGGAGCACGGTGCTGGCTTCTGCTTGGCTCTGGTGAGGGCCCCGGGTCCAGCACATCACCGCAGCTGGAATTATGGTAACAATATAGATGAGAGGAAGAAACCACACAGTTATAACAGAAGCCGGGGGAAGGATTCAGAAACCAGGCTTACTCTTCTCTGCTTCCATGGAAACGAACTCACCCCACAAGACCAGCATCAATCCCTTCTGAGGGAGACGCTTCTGATGACCTGACCACTCTCCACTGGGCCCCACTCGTAGAGGTTCCACTGCCACCCTGGGGACCAAGCTTCCAACACAGGGAACTTGAAGGAGCAGGCTCAACTCACACCCAAAACAAAGCACCTGCTGTATACAAAGTAGTGCTAGCATTATTGGGGTAGATGGGGGTCAAAGAAAGCAAGGCTTGACAGCAGGGAACAGGCTTTATTTAGGAACAGAACCTGGAAGGAGGCATCTGACAGGGGAGAGAGCCCACGAGAGGCAGAAGCCCGCCTCCTTACAGGCTAGGGGATATTTATGGGGCAAGGAAGGGGGGGGTTACAGGAGTAGTCATGTAAGCTGCTGATTGGTGTGCTAGTGGCCAGGTCATCTCAGGGCAGGGCAATGGTCAGGTGGTGTTTTTCTTTCTTTGTTCCTTTGTTCTTGGTCCTCTTCCAGCATGACCTCATGGCCAGACCTCACAGTCAGACCTCACCGTGCCCAAATTCCAGAGGTTTTATAATATTTATATTGGGAAATGGGCAGCCGTATTCATTTGAGCTACTTCCTGCTAGACAATGGGGCAGAGGTGGATCGAGGGCTTGGAGCTGTGAGGTAAGCAATGTGAGGGACTTAAAGATTTTGTGTGTTTGGGAGGAGGATGCGTTGGCCTTTGGTCTGCAAGAGAAGAATTTCATTAATAAAGCAGTTAGTGATTTTTGGAATTTATGACACAATTCGGGTTGATTATACATGGTCCAAAAAGTGGGATGAGGAAGAAAATGAGTAAAGGAATTAGAAAGGGCAGGAGCCATGCTATTCAGGAGGAACCATATCCAAAAATTCCTGTTGATTGGTGGATATTATCTAGTTGCTTTTGCATATCAGATATTAAACTGGTTATTTTTTTTACTTGTCAGTAATATTAAAACAACACATTCCAGGAAATTCCTGACATCCCAAATGATGGAGTAAGAGCAGGTAATCAATTGTTGACCTATTTTCAAGAGTTGCCTATGTACCTCACCTAATCTTCATTGATGGCTGTCAAAGCTAAGGCTGTATTGTTAACAGCTCTGGTGATTAGGCAGGCCAGCTGACTTATTCAAATATAAGCACCTAACATTAATCCAGGGATGGCCAATAAAGTGGCTGACAATCCTGCAACAAGCTGGAGACCAGAGATGTAAATTGCTATTGCAGTCAGAGGGTAGGGAGCGTGTGACTCGTAAATGAGTTAACAATGGGGAAGATAAAATCATTCCGAGTTTGCCAACACCCATGAGCAAACGAAATGTTAAATGTGTGTGTGATCGGGAAAGCCATCTTCAAGGAGGTACCATTGGTAGTTAGTATTAAGAATAAGTAGGAATTCTCTGACCAGAGATGTGAAAGTGGGAGATATATCAAGAGAAAAGCCACAGGATAGGCAGAGACAAAACAGGATAAAATATAGTTTGTTCCTATCCTGGTCTAGCTAACAGGTAGAAGATGTATGAACAGGAAGGGGGATGAGGAAGAGCAATTACTATAATTGAAAGAAGCTTATTGCCAGACAACTGTTAAAACCAAAATTATCAACTTTTAACTCATGACCTTTTGTTTATTTATTTATTTATTTATTTTGCAGTACCAGGATTGAACCCAGGGGCATTCTACTTCCAGGCTACACCCTCAGCCCTATTTTTTACTTTATTTTGAAACAGGGTCTCACTAAGTTGCGGAGGGCCCTCCCTAAATAGCTGAGGCTGTCCGCGATCCTGAATCCTCCGGTCTCAGCCTCCTGAGTACTGGGATTACAAGCGCGCGCCACCATGCCCGGCTAACTCATGACCTTTTAGACACACAGAAATATCTCCTGCCTCCCTTAATGTTAGTTGAAATTTCACAGATAAATTACATATTGCAATAAAAAACGATACAAAGGGGAACTAGATTCACTGGCACATACCTGTAACCCCAGTACTTGGGAGGCTTAGACAGGAGGATCATGGGTTTGAAACCAGCATCAGCAACTTGGTGAGACTTTCAGCAACTTAGCAAGACCCTGTTTCAAAATAAAAAAGGCTGGGAGTATATCTTGGAGGTAGAATGCCCTTGAGTTCGATCTCCAGTACAAAAGATACAAAGGCATAGAAGCATTAGAATCTGTGTCTGTGTGTATGTACATATACACACACACACACACACACACACACACACATACACACACTTTAACCAGAGTTCTTGCTGGCCACAAGTTTCCCCATTATATGCATCACAAAAAGAAAAGAGAAAATATACCTCCCATTCAATACTGAGCCACTTATAGTGCATTATTTCTATAGACAACATTACAGACAAAGCAACTAGCCAATTATCTTTTGGCAGATTAAAAATCAAAACAAAATAAAATAACACCTAAAACCAGCAAGATGACACCATTTTACCCCATAATCAAATCCTAAAAGGAATTTTCTAAAAGTTAGCTCTGCCAAATTAAGCACACATTCATTTTTTAAAATTAAACTTCCCTGGGACATGTGACAAAAACTGGGAATCTCAGAGGAGGGTTTGCACACGCTTCCCTGTTGGCCATAGCGTGAGAGGCCATGGGCTCATCCTCCCTGGAGGAGGCGTGCTCTTCCTCCTTTCAATCACTGTCAAGCTGGTGCCCTTCAAGGTCTTCATTAAAGGATGAGGCATTTGGTGCCACGGTTTTCTGATCTGGGGCTGGAGCTGAAGCACAGATGCTGTAGGGTTTTTTTGTTGTTTTTTTCCATCAGTTTCAGGTTTGGCATGTTGGAAGCTCAAATATATTTGCCAGGTATGTTAAGCTCTTTGGAAAATTGTCATTTTTGGAAGTTTGGAGCATTTGGTACTTTCCCCTGGCGTTCCGCAACCCGAGCAGCTTCAGGTCGTAAATCTGGGCAAGCATATTTCCTTTAGACAAGATTGTGGCGGGTTTTCTAGGAGCTAATTTCAATAATTTATAAGCAGCCTATTCCAGGTCTCCTGAGCCAGGCTTCGTGAGTCACCAAATTGAATATTTGTTTTTTTTTTTCTTTTTAACATTAATTCCAGAAGAGTCCATGTCACTGGCTCCTCCTGGAATAGGGCCACTGTGCAGACATCATCTCATGAACTTCAAGCAAACCTTGAAGTAGGGACTGTGTCCCAGTACCTCATGCTAAAGGGAAAATCATTACATCAACCACAGCAGATGTGACATAGATATACTTTCTTTCCCCCTTTTAAGAACTTGGGATTAAACCCAGGGGCATTCTACCTCCAAGCTACACCCCCAGGCCTATTTTATTTTTTATTTTGAAACAGGGTCTTGCTAAGTTGCTAAGGGTCTCACTAAGTTGCAGAGACTAGCCTCAAACCTGCGATCCTCCTGTCTCAGCTTCCCAAGTACTGGGATTATAGGCATGCATCATCCATGTTCTGATAGACTTTCAAATTATGTCATTATGGGAAAGAAGCAAGCTCTGTTTGTCACTTGAGATCCTCACAGTGAGATTTGAACGATCTATGATTCGACAACATTTTTTAATTAACTGCTTTGCCAGAAAGAATGGGCTCTTGCCTGGATCAGTCCACAGGGATTTCAAAGCTAATCTTTGGTGCTGCACAATCTAATACACTCCAGAAAGAACTCATCCCCTCCTTTGACTTTCCACTGGAAATCCTGTGACAAAGCCAGCTTCCCTGTCACTTTATCCACTGGGGTTCCAACCAGGACTTTCTTTCCCTCAATTAATTCATCACATCAAAGAATTTTATTTAGCTGCAGTTATCATCAGCTTTTTTGTGATCTTCAAGGCTTGAGACAAATTTAGATTGTTTGCACAAATTTTTTTCAAGCCACATAAGAAAAAAACTACAAGTTGGGGAAATATGCTTATTTATAAAGATGCATCACAATGAACAGCATAGTTGTGATGAGATCATCCCATGCAGATCTTACAATTTGATATACTAATTATTCATTCAGTGCTTGACGATTGTAAGGGTTGATTTTATTTTATATTTTTATATTTTGTGATGGTTAATTTTATATGTTGCTTTGGCAAGGGCACCAAGCCCAGACACTTGATCAAACATTATCCTGGATGTTTCTGTGAAGGTGTTTTTTAGATGAGATTAACATTTAAATCAGTAGACTTTGAGTAAATCACATTACCTTCCATAATGTAGGTGGGCCTCATCCAAGCAGTTGAAGACCTCAATAGAAAATGGCTGACTTCCCCTGAAGAAGAAGGAATTCTGACAGCCGATGCCTTTTGGAGTCAATCACATCTCTTCTCATGGTCTCCAGATGATGTCCTATCTTTCAGATTTTGGACTAACCAAGTTTCTCTCACTTTCTCTCTCTCTCTCTCTCTCTCTCCCTCTCCCTCTCCCTCTCCCTCTCCCTCTCTCTCATCCCAAAGTGGGTGTTCACCCACATAGCCATGAGAATCATCTCAAAGAGGTCTTAAATCAACCATCAAAAAAAAAAAAAAAATGGAAGAGAGAGAATGGATTTGCCCAGCTCCTCCAAGGTCATCTTTCCTCATTATCTACATTTCTCCCATAGGAGGTTAACTCAGTCATAGTTCCAAACTGTAAATTCCAGCCTCATTATTTGAGGAGCAAGGCCCTACACCAGGTATGCCATTTTCTCTAAGGCTTAAAGTATAGGGATGGGGGAGAGGAAGGACAGAAATTCAGGATGCATGATTGCTTAGACCAAGTATAGAAGGCAGCTCGGGGGGAGAGACTGGGCTCCAAGGCGAAGGCCACTCCACTCACCCTGGGACAGTGGGCAGTTCTAATTAGACCATATAGCAGAAGGCTAAGTCGGTAGTGATACATGCCTAGAATGTAGCCAGACCTCTGCAACCATAACAATGATACTCATAACCACTTCATTTTTATTTTTTTAGTACTTGGGATTGAACCCAAGGGCATTCTATCTCCAAGCTACACCTCCAGCCCTGTTTTATTTTTTATTAGGAAACAGAATCTTACTAAGTTGCTGAGAGCCTCACTAAGTTGCCAAGGCTGGCTTCAAACCTGTGATATTCCTGTCTCAGTCTTCCAAGTACTGAGATCACGGGCATGTACCACCATAACTGGCTTATAACCACTTTAAAGAAACAAAATTGTTGTTCCTAGTATAATATTCATGTTAATATAAATTGATATGTAAATCAAATACCAATTAATAGTATAAATCTAATCCTAATTAGTACATACATCTATGATAAATTCTAATAATAAATAATATACATTGATCCTAATAAATAGTATTTTAAATCTATGTTTTCATTATACTCTGGTTCTCTTAGATTTTTTTTTCCAAGAGCATTTATGACCTTTCTGTATTTTTATAAACTGGAAGAAAACAGTATTTCAAGAAGGGTCAACTGATTCCATAGTAACCATTCAGGAAATGCAAGATACTGGGGGACCAGGGCCACCCCCACCCACAGGGGGCTGCCAGATCCCAAAGTGGAGAGGGGAGTGGAGGGGGCAGCCACGTGGGAAAGTTAGGAAGTTATAGCCATTTCCTGAAGAATTTTGTGTCCCGAAGGTTCAACTTCTCCATGTGCACATCTCAGGTAAGACTTTCACGTGGTGGGGAGGAGAGCACCAGGCCAGCCTGGGAAAGCCCACCCAGACACCCTGGTCCTCCCCAGGTCCCTGCACACCTGCCACACATGAGACAGCTTCCTGTGTCACCTTCCAGCTCAGGGACTGGAGTCTTTGACAAATTTATCTTTTTTCCAAAACTTCTAACTTTATTTGACATCGCAGTGCTAAATAATAGATGTGAAACTTTTCACATCTAATGCTGAAAAAAATATGTCACAAAATAAAGTTGTATAATGCCTCCAGCTATCATTATAACTGAGGAGCCGAGGATATTTCACAATATTTGGGGGAAAGATTGTCGTGAAATGTCCACATTTCAGTGGTGGCTTTCTCTTAGACTGGGGATGTATCTGCAGTTAACAAATTTTCTATAACTAGCATCAGTGTCTAGTACTTCAAGAGAGAGCTATTCTTCTAATATTTTAATAAAATGATATATCAATTAAAGACATATTTAATGATGATGGGCAACACTAATGGTATAAGGTGACCCTGACATGCTCATAAAATGCAAATGTATCCAGTCTACTTGGGGAGCAACTGACATACCATTTTAAAAAATTTTTACTTATCTTGCATTGTAATTATACATGCTAATGAGATTCATAGTGGTACATACTCATGTGCATGTAACATTATTTGGTCTGTTTCCCTCCCCACACCTCCCCTGTCCCTTTCTTCCTCCCTTCCCAATTCCCATCCACAGTTCTGCTGGTGTCGCTCCTCCTTTTCATGACGTCCCTCGGGTTTTCTTTTTCCTTCTATCTCCCACATGTGAGAGAAAACATGCTACTCTTGATTTTCTGAGCCTGGCTGATCTCACTTAGCATGATCCTCTCTAGTTCCATCCATTTTCCTGCAGATGACATGATTTTGTTCTTTATGGGCGAGTAAAACTCCATTGTGTGTATATACCACCTTTTCTTTATCTATCCATCTGTTGACAGTCAACTAAGGTTGGTTCCATCCCTTGGCTATTGGGAATTGTGCTGCTATTGGCATTTTACTTTTTTTTTTTTTTGCAGTACTAGGGATTGAACCCAGGGGCATTCTACCTCCGAGCTACACCCCAGCCCTATTTTTTATTCTTTAGTTTGAAACAGGGTCTCACTAAGTTGCGGAGGGCCTCACTAAGTAGCTGAGGCTGGCCGTGAACCCGGATCTTCCGGTCTCAGCCTCCCAAGTACTGGGATTACAAGCGTGCGCCACCACGCCCGGCTGACATTTCACATGTAAATGGTTATACTCACCAGTATAGTAATATCATACCTCAAAATCACTCCTAAGGGGAGAAAATTAAAGGTAGATGGATTTCATAAACAAAGAAATGTTAATTACTGTATCTGAAAGGATCTTGAAAAATTAGAAAAACTGTAAAATGTCCCAAAATGATAAATGATTCAATTAAAATATATACATATCATGATACCATAAACCTATTACAAATTAAATTTATAAAGAGTTTTTGCCAGGCATGATGGCACATGCCTATAATCCCAATGAATGGGAGGCTGAGACAGGAGGATCACAAGTTCAAGGCCAGACTCAGCAACACAGCAAGGCCCTCAGCAACTAGTGATACCCTATTTCAAAATTTAAAAAAAAGGGCTGGGAGTGTAGCTTGGAGGTAGAATGTCCATAAGTTCAATCCTCAATACCAAAAAAATAGTTTTTTTTAAACTTTTCAGCATGGAAACATTTAAATATTGGTAATATACCAAGAGCTGTATAATGAGCTCCCAAATTCCCATCATCTAACTTCAATAATCACCAACAAATTACCACGCTTACTTTATACATATCCCCATTTACTATACTCCTCTCAGCTATCCTCCTCCCAAACAGACTTTTTTGAAGCACAATCCTGACATGGAATCATTGCATCCATCACTTCTCCAGCAAGGGTGCTTTCACGATAAGGACTTTCAGAATATTAGTGCAATATCGATATTACATGTGAAATTAATAATAGTTCCCTGACCTAATAAAATGTCT
This sequence comes from Glis glis, assembly GCA_004027185.1. Lineage (NCBI taxonomy): Eukaryota > Metazoa > Chordata > Mammalia > Rodentia > Gliridae > Glis > Glis glis. The sequence goes on from PVJS01006995.1 coordinate 39,056, forward strand.
AGCCAATCTTTGCAGGATTATAATTTGTCTTTATGACAAACGTTTACCTCATCAAATGGCATGGGGGAATGCATATAACATGAAGAGAAAATGCCAGAAAGGGATCTGTAAGCAGCACATTACCCAAATGCATAAAAAAAAAAAGTGTAGAAAGAGATTATAGCGGGCCTTCTTGAATATCTGTAATTTCCACAAGCCCCCCAGAAGGGCCTTGTCTTCTCATATTTCTGAAATGTCACATTTCCCACCGGGAGTCACACCGATGAGAGGACTGTGTGGATGTGTGACCATGAACGGGTTCCAGAGGGGTGAACCACGCCCACCTCCCAGCTTAGGTCTCCTGGATGAGGGTTGCCATCCTCAAAGCCATTGCACATGTACTTCATGGGAAGATACACATGCAAATTGGGACATTCCTAACATTCTTGGGAAATTTTCTTCCCAAATGTCATGAATCTCCTGCAGCAAAATGTTTAGTAAAGCTGATTTCTATTGTTGGGATCCTGCTTTCATATTTATTTGCTGAATGATTTTATTCCCATTTAAAAACTCAGAGCCAACATATTTCCTATCACACTAAGTAAGATGTGCGAGAACTGAGGTAGCTGATGCTGGCCAGGCACCTGCCAGGGTACTCAGAGCCCAGCCAGCTCACCAGAAATAGAAGCAATCGTGGCACTGTGCACTACACTTATCTCTGAGGATAATATATATATATTGCACTGCCTTTCCATCTAGGAGAAATACTAGATTATGTTTATCTTCTCCATTTTACCATGAAGTCGAACATTACTTTTTAAAGTTTATTAAACTATATGATCTAATTATAAGCAGGATATAAATAAACCGGATTTTCTTACCTAAGTCTGTGGGCTCCCTGTCTATATCTTTATGAATTTAACCCTCCTAAGTCCTCCTGGCTCCCCAACTATTTAAAGTCTATTTCACCATTTTATATCACATCCGAGTAGGAAATCTATCATGCTATGTGCTTTCAAAATTGAATTAAAAGGCAGCATGACTAAAGAAACTTAACGAGTAACCAGAAATCATTTTTGGCCGTTCTCCAAGTTTCTTCAACATGAACCTAGAGGATAGATGTGTTGCTTGCTAACAGTCATTTTAGGGGGTGATATTGTAGAGGTCTATATTTACATGCATCTACCTATCATGTTGTTAGAAATAACTTTCCATGGCGTCGTAAGAAAAGACACATGCTTCAAAGTGGCTCGGCAAGGCATTTTACTTTTTGCGCAAAGGAATCCTGCCAGCTGTAAAGTCAGGTGCAGGAACAACATCGAAGCAACTTGACGGATCTTTTATTTCCAACATGAGGCTCCTGTGCTATACTCCTACGGGTGTGAGCCTTAGCCACACAACCTTTAGGCCATTGGCTGAAGGGCATGCAGGGGAGCGTTTGGCACTTACAATTTCTGGGAAATGCTAACTTTATAAAAAAATATATGTATAAGCATACACAAGGTTACAAAATGGCAGTTTTACAAAATGGAGCCTAAGTCAAGCTATTCCTCTGATAGGAAAGATCTAATTTTATTCTCACAATGTGTTTTATATGTGTGTGTGGGGGGTGTTTATTGTTAACAGGAGGGAAGGGCATATTTAGCAGAATCTTTTGAAAAGAATTCAAAATATGCATGTCTTCTTTCAATACAGGCTTTATTCAACAAATATTTATGAAGTTTGTTGGGCACCAGGCATGTTGTTGGTACAGTATATGCAACATCCCTATCTTTAATATCACCCCTCCCACAAACCACACATTCCCGGATGTGTTGGCTACTTTGGAGGGAAGGGGTAGCATGTGCTGTGTTGACTCTGTTTACCTTTCTAAAATACACTATTATCTTCAACTAATTAAAGGCTCTTCCACAGGACATCTAAGGAAGCAATCTATTACCCTGTGTATCTCTGAACTAGGAAACAACAACAAACAATGAGGCACCAAAACTTGGGAGACTTTATCAAGATCACACAGTTAGCAGTTAGCAAAGGTTAAGATTTACACCTCAGCCACCTGGCACCCTAGAACAGATGAGAACACACCCTTTGGGTAGGCAATTCTAGAAGACAGAAAAAGGAAGCTGTCAGGGTGGAGTGAAGCTAGTTCCTCCTCCTCTCCAGTCAGAGGGGGTACCTACTCCCCTACGACTGGAGGAAGAAGAGAATGAGGGACAGAGGTGTTTCCCAATTGCAAGTCTGAGTTTGAAGATGCCCCTATCAGCATAGACTTATTTTGATAGGAAAGTAGTGCCCAGGCGTGCACCAGAGCCATGTGAGAAGCAAGGTTCAGGTGTGTGGATTCTTCTTGAATAAAGAAATGCACGTTTTCTCTAGCCCCCCTGGTCTACCCATGTCTGATTATGTCAAGATTGCTTGATACTTAAGATAATACTTAGAAAATCCAAACTGGCATTCTTAGCCTGGCATATCTGGGAAAGGAAACGCAGCATGCCCGCGTGGCTCTTGTCTCTGGGCCTTTTTCATTGTGCATGGAGGACATATAATGTCTCCCACTTCAACCTCATGCCAAGGCACAGAAGAGCACTTTGATGCTCTCCCTTTGCACTCTTAATATCTATGTTTAGGTCATGCTACCTTCTCTTTATTTTTTTTTTTTTACGGTACCTGGGATTGAACCCAGGGGCGTTCTGCCTCCAAGCTACACCCCCGACCCTATTTTTTATACTTTATTTTGAAACCGGGTCTCACTAAGTTGCAGAGGGCCTCACTAAGTAGCTGAGGCTGGCCGCGAACCCCGATCCTCCAGTCTCAGCCTCCCAAGTACTGGGATTATAAGCGTGTGCCACCACTCCCGGCTTACCTTCTCTTTAGATAGCTTTTAAAATGTGTGTGTGTGTGTGTGTGTGTGTGTGTTCTACTCCACAATCTTCATTACCTCCTTCTTGTTTTCTTGTTCCTAATTTCCTCTTTAATTATTATCAATATTCCATACACTAGACTTCATACTACACATTTGCTTCTCTAAAAAAAATAATAAGTTTTTTGGGGACTTATTCAAAGAAAAGTGAAAAAAAAGAAAAGTGAAATCTTTACATAGGAAAGTGAAATCTTTACAAAGGAGAAAAATAATAAAATTGTCATCATGACATGTAAAAAGCATGGGGACAGTCCACTGATCTTGCATTCATTCCCCGAGGCAGTTAGTTCAATAATTCCGGAAAAGGCTTCTCATCAATTACTATCAGGCTAACCATGAAGTCTACAAAAGAGAAAACCCCAAAAATCTGCTGTCCCCCCATGATGGAAGAGCTCCAAGGGTTCCAATGCCCTAACATTTGGTACCAGTAAAGTAATCTCCATAAAATGCAATGTATGAATGACTTAAATGAAAATTAATAATAACCACATAATTATAAACTAATACAGAGGGATTGTATGAAAATGTTTATGAGCTCTTTTCCTCCCATATGCAGGGGCTAAGCTGAGTCTCTAAATCCCACTGATTTTCTCCTCTCTTGAGACAACATACAAGGTGTACCATAAATCAAACATGGGGAAGACCATCGCACATGGAAATAAATCTTTGCTTCTGAGGTGTTCTCAGATACACAAGGACAGATTCCAGATATTTAGTAAAATTCAGAAAAGTACCAGACCATCAGGTGACCTGATTGAACCATCCTATCTGATTAGAGAAAAAGGGATTCTTACACGGCCTATTTAAAAAATGGCTAGTGGGCATACGCAAATACTTTTTAGTGCACTCAGTATCTCACACACACACATACCACACATGACATAAAATTTGCCTGTCAACTTTCTCTAAAAAAAGATTAAAATACAAATATGTCAAAACAAAAGATGGTCAAAGAAAATAAGCATATTATAATTAGGACACATTTATTAAAATAGTTCCACTTGGAAATTTTCCACAAACCAAGAGTAGGTTGAATCCCAAGGTGAGATCCACATTTCTCTTAAATTCATGATGCACAGGTGTAGCTGCAGCCTGGGGGAGAGAGTACCTTGCTGATGCAGTCAGTACCCCAGGAGGTCTAGATTACACTCTGTACCAGGTATCCTCCAAAGCATTCCAAGAAATCCCTAGGTGCCTTTAGGGAAAAAATAATGATATCATAGCCTCTTTCCAGAGAAAATATAACCCAAACAATTCAAATTAGAAGATAGTAAATTTAGCCAGACTTGGTGGCACATGCCTGTAATCCCACTACTTGGGAGGCTAAGAGAGGAGGATTTCAAGTTCAAAGCCAGACTCAGCAATGTAGACCCTGTTTCAAAATAAAAATTAAAAAGGTTGGGAGTGTATGTCAGAGGTAGAACACCCTTGAATTCAATTCCTAGGACCAAAATAATAGTAATAATAAAAATAAAATAATAACAATAATAATAATAATAATGAAGAAAGTAAATTTTTCTCCCTGTCACTGTAATTTGAATGTAAGTGATCAAAATATCTAATAGATTAAACCCTTCTTGTGTGCATCTTGATTATATCGCCATTTATTTTACTATTATCATTAGTACACTGCTCACAGAACTATGCCAGAACACATCAAAAAAGCATAAAATTAAGAGCATATCTCCTCTAAAATTAATAAAAATCTTGCAATAACAATTCATCAACACAAATTGTTCCTCTTGTAAGCTAAGACTGTGCAATAAATGAAACACTAAACTGGGACTCTTTTCATTTGGAACCATATTAATACAACCCAATTCTCAGGAGCCATTTTACCCAGTCAGGGCTGTCCATCAACATGGAAGGCTGCTCGTGAGCAGGAAGAGGACAGAGACAGGAGAAATGCTCTGAGTGGCTTCGGTGAAGGAAGGTGAGAAATTCTTCATTGTCACTTGCTTGCAAGTGTTTTCGATCTTTGTTTTTCCTATTTATGCACATGTGTGCGTATATATATTGAGTATACCAGAATTTAATTTTCTACACATAATCCACGCATATCTCACAAGAGATTTGAAGGAGGTGCCACTACGTTTAAGGAATGGTCATCAGTCACTTCCACAAATGGAGAACGTCTTAAACTCATAAAAAGGTACCTAGATGCAGAAGTTGCAATAGGTGTGGTCACCAATGGTTGAACGTAAGACTCCCAGCAGCTCAAAGAAGAGTGCTATTTCTAGCCATCGATTCAGAGGCATAACAGAGAAGGGATCCAAGAGGGCCCCGCAGTGGCATTTGGATACATGAAGAAAAGTGCAGAAAGCAGACAAAATGCGAATAATTAGAAGACGGGGAAAAAGCATGTGATTCAAACCCTCCATGGGTCACCATTATTTCTACCACTTCACATATTACAACCATACTATCACTATTATCATTATATATGGTGGGGACCTGCATTCGAACACACTCAAAAGAAACACTTGGAACAAATGGTTTGTGAAAAGAAAAAATTAATGGAAAACAAGACTAGAAACAAAAAATCATTTCCAAACTGGGAGAACTCAAAATCCAAATCCATCTTTAGATTTTAACCTGTAGGTAACAGGAGTCATGAAAGGGTTTCATGCTGTGGCTAAGGTAATGAAAGAGATGTTTCGGAAATATTAAATTGGTAGTGATACCAGGGAGGGGAAAAGAGGCAACCTCAATCAAACAGATGAGGTATGTTTATTCTAATGCAGGACAAATAAAATTTTCATGAAATTCTCTACTTCCATTTTGAAAAAGACAAATGGATGTTGACAAATTGAGGCATAAAAGAAAATATGGGGCATCAGGGTCAGAAATATGTCTGTGGTGTTTCTTTTAATCAAACAATGCAGAGACAGGGCTGTGTTCAATAATTAAATGTTTGTTCTCAATGCATCCCATCCTGTCACCCTGGAATATCCAGAAAGCAGAAAAAATGAGTGTGGGTCACTAGACTTCAATTGGGAGATTTTTTTTTTGATCAATGAAATATATACACAAGGATCGGCTCCCCAAAGAGCAGAGTAGCTGTAGTCAGTGCTGTGAATGCAACTGAGACCAGGGAGGGACACACAGCAAGGGTGGCACATGCAGGCAGGAGCTTGGGGCTGCACCCTGAAGATCAGGATTCCAAGTCCACACAGTCTGGATGAAGCTGGTGATTTATGTTAAACCACCAAAGCTGGCATAGCCAAGGTTTCTCTAGAAGGGCTCTCACCCACAACATGTCAGGGAAGAGCTAAGATTTCTTCTGAGGTCAGTCATACCAGGAACTTTCATCTTCCACGATGTCAAGTGCTGCAAAGAGACTTGTGCTTACCTACCTTCACTGAACACCTGCCACTCTTCAGAATGACCCACCAGCACTCCCACTCATGTCCCATCAAGGGTGTCATCTCCATTTCCACCTGACTATATTTCTTCAGGTATTAGAAAGAAAGAAATCTCAGAAGCATCACAATATCCAACTTCAAATTATGCCACAGAGCCATAGTAACAAAAACAAGTTGGTACTGGCATAAAAACAGATATGTAGAACAACAGAACAGAAGACACAGAGACAAACCCACATAGCTACTGTCATCTGATTCTTAACAAAAGTCCCCAAACTATACATTGAACAAAAGACAGACTCTTTCACAAATGGTGTTGAGAATACTATATATTCATATCTAAAAGATTGAAACTAGATCCCTATCTCTCACCATACACCAAAGTCAACTCAAAGTGGACCAAATCCCTAGGAATAGAACCAGAAGTGTTGCAACTACTAGAAAAGAACACAGGGGAAGTACTCTAATATATAGGTATAGGCAATGACTTCTCAATAACACCCCTAAAACTCAGGAAATAAATCCATCAGCAAATGGGATTACATCAAACTAAAAAGCTTCTGCACAGCAAAGAAAACAATAGTGCAGAGAGCACCTACAGAATGGGAGAAAATTATTGCCAGTTTGCCAGCTATTCTTCTCATTAACATCTAGAATATATAAAGAACTCAAAAACTCAACACCAAAACCACAAATAACCCATTAAACAAATGGGCAAATGAACTAGACAAACACTTCTCAAAATAAGTACAAACAGGCAACAATTATATGAAAAAATGTTTGCCTAGCCATTAGGGAGATGCAAATCAAAACTACACTGAGATTTCATGCCACTCCAATTAGAATGGCAATCATCAAGAATACAAATAACAATGAATTCAGACAAGGATGCAGGGAACTCTTATACACTGTTGGAGGAATTGTAAATTAGTACAGCCACCATGGAACCTGGTGGTTCCTCAAAAGACTCAGACGAGTCTAGGAATAGATCACCATTTGATCTGGCTAGACAACTTCTCGTTATTTATCCAAAAGAATTAAAGTTAGCATATCATAGCAATACATGCATACCCATGTTTATAGCAGCACAATTCACAATAGCCAAGTCATGGAACAGCCTAGGTATCTGTCCACAGATGAATGGATAAGGAAAATGTGGTATACATACACAGTGGAGTATGAAGAAGAACAAAATTATGTCATTATCAGGAAAATGGAGCCGACTGGAGAACCTCATGTTAAGTGAAATAAGACAGACTCAGAAAATCAAGGTTGCATGTTTTCTCCCATGTGTGGAAGCTAGAGAGAAAAAAGAAAGAAAATCTATCTCATAAAAATAGAAGGGAGCTGGGCATGGTGTCACATACCTATAGTCCCAGTACTTGGGAGGCTGACACAAGAGGATCACAGGTTTGAGGCCAGCCTCAGCAACTTATCAAGACCCTGTTTCAAAAATGGAAACTAAAAAGGGCTGAGGGTGTAGCTTGGAGGTATAATGCTCCTGGGATCAATCCCCAGTACAAGAAAAGAAAAGAAAAGAAAAGAAAAGAAAAGAAAAGAAAAGGAAAAGAAAGGAAAAAGAAAAGGAAAGGAAAGAAGAAAAGAAAAGAAAAGAAAAGAAAGGAAAAGAAAAGAAAAGAAAATAAAAGAGAAAAGAAAAGAAAAGAAGAAAGAAAAGAAGAGGGACCAACAGGAAGGTAGACGAAGGGGATGGGGGAATATTGAAATTTTAAATTGATCAGATTATGTTACATGAATATACATATATGCCACAATAAAACCCACTATTCTGTATAATTATTATGCACCAATAAAGAAAGAAAGAAGAAGACAGTCATCTATTTTAATTAGTTATAAAAAATAATCAATTTCTCATTTATACAACCATCTTACTACATAAAGGACTTGATCCAGGTTTCAAAATATGTGTTAGAAAATGTGACAATAAATAAGTTGGCAATTTGAAGAAGAGATAAATGAAGGGAGGAAAATAAGATGATGGGAATAAGGGTCATAAAAAGACATATAGTAGAGTATCATAGTATGTGCTGAAGAGCCAGGGTGTGGGGCTCATTAGAGGAGACTGGATACTAAAGTTATGGAAACAAGAGAAACTATGCGGCACTGTGGGTTCTTTGGAAGACCTGAACTGAAAGCAAAACATAAGTTAGCAAAACCTCTAGAATGGAGAGAGTTGAAAGTAAGTGAGAAAACTCATGCAGAGCTGCTGTTGAGATTGCTGGGAAAGAGACACTACAGAGTCCCTTGTCCTTGTAGGGTCAGGGGCCCAGCAGCAGTGGCTTTACTACTATCCACAGGCAAGTGGGATAAAGTGGAATTAGAACTTTCACCCAAGCGTGTATGGCCACTGTGTGCAGTTCACAGAAAGGGGGATTTAAGTTAAAATTTTTGCAAATTTCACTTTGAGCCTCTTGGCTATCAAAACAAAGTAAAGAGAAAAATCATGAAATTACAACAGTCTTCCTCAATCGCCTGTCTGATTAAAGCTCTTCTCTCTCTCTCTCTCTCTCTCTCTCTCTCTCTCTCTCTCTCTCTTTCTCTCACACACACACACACACACACACACACACACATACACACAGTAGGAAATATTGGCAAATGTAGGATTCAAACAAAGTTAATGTTTGTTTCTTCATCACTATGCTGATTACCCTCAGTATAAGGCACAGATTTTTTTTTTCACATAGCATTTACTGACCTTGCTTAGAAAAGCGTTCTGCAGGACATAGCTTGACAAATAATGACTTGTACGACTAACGATGGCAAAACATGTTCAGGATAAGTGTAGTTTTTCCTCTGGTCTCAAGAAGGAGGAGATATGCTGTGGTCCCCACGAAGGATGTGCTCTGGAAATGGAAGACGGCCTCCACCACACTGGCCCTACAACAAATGACAGAATTTCATTGACAACATCTTGACATGGGTGTGTGCATACAACCATAGAAAAACTGTAAATGTAATATAAACAAAAAAGGTCAAAGCTAATGTCTGATTGTCTAAATATGTGGCTTTCTAGTGATCTGACTTTATACAACAGTAAAATTTAGAAGTGTAAGAAGAATCAATTATTGCATATACTTCTAGTAATCTTGAAGGAATATTCTAGACTGACATATAGGCTGAGCCTCTATAGCTAAGCTAAGAGTTAAAGTTCTTTGGAAAGAACTTACAAATAATCTACAGTACCATTAAGAAGAGATTTATTTTTCACACAAAGACCAGGATTTTAATCCTCTGATAAAAGTTAAGGTAGAATGTTTGAATAGAAATATACATGCAGGTAGACAAAGGAAAGACTTGCAGGAAGGGTCAGGTTTTCTCAGCAAAAAGTACCAAGTGTTCTCAAACAAAAGTGGCTTCCAAGTTCTGCAGTACAGAGCATATAAATAAATATTTTATCCTAGGGAATTTTTGAAGCCAGTATTGCAAATTATCACTTAAACTATTTAAAACCTTTTTCAATATTGCACCCAAAGGACATTTAACTTTAATGAAGGTAACTTCTTGATATACCTCCAAGATAAATTGGATAAAAATATGTAATCCCAAGCAACTAAATGAGTTAACCTGCTATATCTAAGGTTTTAGCTATGTGCCAATTATATTTGGAGAATGTCTGCCAAAAACTAATGACTAGGTTTAAAGGAATTGATCTTGGGCCCTTCTTTCTGACAACTCTAAGAGCAGGACCACTTATCTATTGAGGTGTATCCAGTTTTCGACAGGAATGCCTTGTCGTCGGTACTGGAAGAATCTCCCTTTTTATTCTCATATTAATAAGGCATCCTGCATCCAAAACCATGTCATGTCATTAAGAAATAGGATAAAAAAGAAAGGAAGCCAAATATGGTTCTGTTTGCATTGTGTAGAGTGGGCATTGGTGTCCCCCACTTAACATAGAGCCCACGTTAAGACAGAGACAATAACCAGAACCATGACCCACGTGGCTCCCTGCCTGGCTCTGCCAGAGCTTAACAAGAAGCTGTCCATGCCTCGCACCATCGCATAATGTGCTTCCTCTGAGTGAGCAGAACCGATTCTCCCACTCTGCTACAACTGTCAGTCTTTTGGCCACACTCGTCTATCCAAGGCACCTGCATTATTGTATTAGGAATGAAAAAAATGACAAGAAAAAAAAAAAACAAAAATCCAGCATAAACGTCTGTAGCCAAAGACAGCAGACAATGATATTGGCATTCCAACATGGTCTTTTGGAAGTTGCTACTCTGAAATATGCCCGAGGCTTTTCTTGGATGAGATCCACATATTGGTCTCTGGCCAAGGTGCTGTGGGTCACTGCAGGGCGTAGTGAGGTCTAGATTCCAATCTTCCCAATGTCTCTATAAAAGCACCCTATGCACAGTGCTCTAAAACTGTCTGAGCATATGAAAACAGGAGGCGCTGTTGTACGGAGGTTCTCTAGGGAACGAACTGCCTCCCCTAACAGGCCGTCTTCATTACTCTTCATTACTCGTGAATGTGTTCTTCAAAAAATAAGCCAACTGAGCCGGGCGTGGTGGTGCATGCTTGTAATCCCAGTACTTGGGAGGCTGAAACTACAGGATCTGGGTTCGCGGCCAGCCTCAGCTATTTAAGTGAGGCCCTCCGCAACCTAGTGAGATCCTGTTTCAAAATAAAGAATAAAAAATAGGGTTGGGAGTTTAGCTCAGAGGTAGAATGCCCCTGGGTTCAATCCCTGGTACCACAAAAAAAAAAAAAATGAGCCAACTGAATGATAAACCCACAGACACCTATGTCCTGTTAAATTCAAGGTACTCTGCCAAGGAAGATTAAACAGAATATTGAGCCCTTCTTCCCAGACTCCAGGAGCTAAAGGCAAAGTTGGGTAATAAAATGTGTGTGTGTGTGTGTGTGTGTGTGTGTGTGTGTGTGTGTGTATACACATATCTTAGATATATAAACATATGGGTTTAGATTCAGACTTGGGCTCAAATCCAGGCTGTCGCATTTGCTTAAAGAATATAAAGTGTTTACAATAGTGTCTGTTCCAGAGTAACTCTAACAAATTCAACTATTATTATCTATAATGCATCCAGAAAGTGAAAGGACTTGAATGACCATTGTTGGCCTAATACACTATAGTAGCTCTTCCAAACATCCCTTTCTTACTAGCATGTTCCCTCTTCTCTCTCTCTCTCTCTCTCTCTCTCTCTCTCTCTAGCTCTTTCAAACATCCCTTTCTTACTAGCATGTTCCCTCTTCTCTCTCTCTCTCTCTCTCTCTCTCTCTCTCACACACACACGTATAAAAATAATATTGTTGTATTAGTTAATTCTCACACTGCCCTGAAGTAGTATTGTTCACTCATTTTGCCGGAAGGAGTTAACTGATTTGGAAAAGCTCCAGTGATTTGTAATCAGTGGGACTCGGTTTAAACCCCGACTACATCTGATGCCAAAACCTGTTACTCTTATCGCTGCAGATCACTGTGGGCTGTAGTCAGGAGCCATGTTGTTCAATATGGGAACTGCTACCCAAGGTAACTAAATTCAAATTCTAACTAGCTAATGTGTGTGTGTGTAGTGCTGGGGATTGGACCCCCAGGGGCCTTCTACCTCTGAGCTGTACCCCTAGCCCCATTTTATTTTTTTTTTGAAACAGGGTCTCACTAAGTTGCTGAGGGCCTTGCTAAGTTGCTGAGGGCCTTGCTAGGTTGCTGAGGCTGCCCATGAACCTGCAATCCTCCTGTCTCTGCCTCCCAAGTACTGGGATTATAGGCCTGCCCCACCATGCCCCGCTCTACTTAGCTAAACTGAAGTAAAAGTTTAGTTCCTCAGTTGCACTACCACTTCAAGGACTGGAAGGCCACCTCTAGCTTGTTGCCACCTTATTGGACAGTGAAGATACAGAACACTTTCATCAGCCCAGAAAATTCTGCTGGGCAACACCAACCTAAATACAAGGACCCGTGGAGTAAACTACTTTCTTCAGGGTAAGAAAACAATGGTATCTCTTAAGTTAAAGACGTGAGGAATGAAGGTGAGTGATCATGCTGTATCTACAGTCACGATGAGTATAACTGAGTGAAATATCCTTTAGAACAACATTACGCAGGAAAGAGGAAGCAACTTGATTCCTAGAAGCTGCTGGTATCTGCCTAGTTGACATGTGGCCATGCTTGGAGTAGGCTTCTTTTAATTATAAATGTGTCTCCATTTCTTTAGTAAACTGCTGGCACTAAAATAAAATTGTAGGGGACAGACAGCCCAACTGAGGCACGGGAATATCCCCATGAATGCATGTGGTCTTAAGTCCTTCACAAGCCTACATGGGCTGATAATTCTTCTTTTGCTTTGGGCTTGCTTTGAGCCTCCTTTGGAGCTTTTCTGCTGAAGACAACAGTAGAAAGAGTCAAGCAGATGAACTGGTTGCCTTTTCAAGAGCTCAGTTTAACTAAATTTAGTTTTTTATACTCATAGAAAGGAACTTTCCTCACACTTCCATTCATTTGTTTAATGAAGAAACACTTACCTATCACCTATTCTGTTCCTGGTACTGGATTGGACACTGAGGCAGCAAAGGTGAACCAAACTCAATGCCTAATGTCATGGGACTTTACACTTTTCAGTCTTCTCTCTTCAAAGAATATTTAGATTTTAGTCAAAAATGAAATTAATGTATAAGAAGCATTATGGCTGACATAATTTAGAAATTAATGACACATCCTAAGTACAATAAATTAATCATCACTGGGATATAAATTTCTCATTTTCTCTTTCTTCTGCCTTATTATTCCCTTGTCTTATGCTAAACGCCCTATGAATCTTACATTTATTGTCAGAGAAACATTGGATAAAGGTCCTTAATTATTTTTTCTCAAAGGTGGGGAGAAACGATAATAAAAGAGCAAACTGTTTGCCATGCTTATTCACTAAGTATAGATCCTAAAACCAGGGATGGAGCCCGTCAAAAACAACCAGAGTCCGATAATTAAGCAGGTGAAAGAGAAGTTTATTTAAGAGCTATGTCCATGGGAAAAAGAACTCGGGACAGAACCAGATTCCATTCTAAATGTAGCATGGGTCAGTGGGGGATGTATAGCCAAGAAGTAGAGCCATGTAGGTGGGAAGAAAATCACTAAGAGGAAACAAGAGGGGTAACGGGATTCTGGCTAAACTCACTTGACAGAATTCTTACTGAAGGCAGACCAGGGTGATCAGATACCAAGGGGGAGTAGGGGATGAGGAATTTGCTCTAAAATCACATTCAGATCTTTAAGGGCAGCTTTCAAGGTCACTGTGTTTAAATTATGAATACAGGTGAGATGTCGGAATACAGCAAGCCAAAGCTGCATGGAAAAGCTACGAAGACTCTAAAGATAAGCGTTCTTTCGTTTGATTCAATTTTGTTACTAATACTTCTTTAAAAGGTGAGCCTACAGAAGCCAATGTGATTGAACATTATTCCATGGTCTATAAAAGGAATCTGTCTACCTTCTAATGTCTCTTCCTCATGGCCTAGAGATGAACAACCATGAGTAATGTCCATTGTTGACTGAGTACTAAGAAACCATACAGTTTCTAAATGCACTGTAATAGAAAATTCCACTGGAAAAAAATCCAAGTCAACCTAAAACAGTAAAGCAATATTAAAGGCATACAGAAAGAATAATGTCAGTAATTTCATTTTTATGTAGCACTTATCTCTATAGCATGAAAAGCAAATTGTCTTAGTATTGTCTGAAAAACTTAGAAGAATAAAGGAGAAACATACTAAGCAAAAGCTAGCCCCATTAAGGACATTCACAATAGGAGTTGCTAGTCCTGATGGCATCTGTTCTTTTCAAGGTCTGCATTATTTTGACTTTGGTTTCAAGAGGTAAGAAAATAAGAAGAAGATTATGCATTTACATATGAAATAAAAGTGCAACCACCATGCCTTCCTTTCCTTCCTGGGACCTCACACAATCACTCCAAATGCAGTCATCAAAAGGAGAACATTTTGATGTAGGGAGAAGATTTGTTTTGAAAAAGAAAGATCAGTATGTGGTTTGCAAGAAATACACTCTACATTAGGTCCTTCTGTCTGAAAAAATACAGAAGCTATGTTGCATTGAACATAGACTGCAAGGTGACTGAAAGAGGCCCACCAGATATCTCTTAATGTGTCTAATTTTACCTTCATATTTTCCTTTCCAAATAAGAAACTTCAACTTTTTCTTCTTCCTCTAAAAACCCTTGATCAAACATCAGCTGTATCAGTAGTTTTTGGTCAATACTTTGTCTCCTTAATCTCAAAATTTCCCAACTTTAAATTGATTTTCAAAAGTTTTTTCCATCAAATAGCTAAGTTTTTTTAACTCTTTCTTCTTCTAACCAATTAAATACTTTTCGCCCAAATAGTTCCCACTATAAACCTTACTTGCTCAACCATCCTGTCATAGTTATGTTTCTAGTCTTATTTTCTAATAGTCAAGTACATGCATAGTCCTTCCCACAAATAAATCATAGTTCATTTAAATACTAGTAAGTCACTACTAATGGCACTACCAACTAGTAAATTACACATCTACAAAAGACTTTCAAAGGACAGTGTTTACTGTGTAATCAGGGAAGTCTTTTTTTTTTTTAGAAGAGATGCATATAATTGGGTGTTAAACTCATGAGACCTCATGAGTGCTCTGCCAAGTCCTCCGTCACCAGTGAAAACCCCAGACCTGGTTAGTGCCAGCCAATGAGGCCACAATTGTTCCTCACGGCAGGTTCTTCCCTAACTCATACCACCCATGACTCTAACACAGAGCTGAGTTAATCCTCCCAGTTTATTACCAATTAAATAAAAATGCCATGATCAACTGCTATATATCCCATACTGTCACTATGCCCTTCGACTTGGCCAATTCCATGGCACATTCATAACATTATTTAAAAGAGGCTCACTCGCCATAATTCTTCATCATTGCAGAGAAATGAGAAATGAGAGCTTCACTGTCTTATAAGCACTAAGATTTTTTATATATAAACACCCGGAGACATAAATGTAAGTATATTTCTACCTAGCAACCTGTTCAGTTATGATCATGTTTATATACAATAGATGTCTTCTTCTTCCTCTCCTCCTCCTCCTTCTTCCTTTACATACTTCTCCCATTGTGTTCAACATGCTCCAGTACACAGAAGTAGTAGTTAGGAAACCACTCAAGTCTCTGCTACTTTGCAAGATGATAAAACAACCTCAGGTCTCTGGAAGAATCCCCCAACAGACATTCGATCTCCTTATCTGAGCTCATACTTTGTGGTCTATATAGCAAGGTCAGCTCTCCACATAAAATTATGCCTGAAACACACCTGAGTCAGTCCTCTGACCACCACTGGGCTGTTTTATGGAGTGCCATTGGAATTTCATAGCCAAGGCAAGTCAGGGGTGTTTTCCCTCTTGAAAATCTGAACAATCATTTGAGTGAGAAAGAGATAGAATGGTGGACTCCTAATTAAAGTTTGAAGGGTTTCTTAACTTTCTTAAAGATTAATAGCACAGCAGAGCCTGATTTTCAAAGAGGATCATTAATTTCCCTTAATTTCAAACTAAATCTCAAAGTATATTTTATTCATATTCAGAAAAGGATAAATGGAAGATCAGAAAAGCAATATTACAGGCCTCCCCAGTGACCAGCCCCAGAGGGAACCACCACACTGCATTTTTTATGTCAGTCGACCTTTTCCTCTTAGTATTCATGAAAACTTAGCAAATAATCACATTGAATTGATTTTGGGGACATACATCCTTTGCTTTCTGCCTGAATTGCGCAGCTCGAGTATGGTTATCTGACACAGGAATGCCCTTCTATTCTGTCTTCGGTAAAAGCAACTGTACTGAACAAGTAAATGAGCGATCTGACGAAATCGCCCTTCCTGGTCTGCCCTCGCCTTGCTATTCATCTTCCTCTATCCACACAGGGCTCTTGTTCTCCTTCAAAGCAAGCTCTGAGGCTATGGAGGAAAATTTAGGTGCAATGAACAGAAACCACTTCACTGGTTAGACAAGAGGATATTTAAAGTGCTGAAAAATGGAAAGTTAATGCAAGATACTACTGGGACTCAGTAAATCACCTTTAAGTTTAACATCTTAGAGGTCTTATCAGACATCATGCCCTGTGTTTATCTCATGTGCTTATCCTTCTATTATTCATGAGCTTCATGATGACTCTGCTGGCTGAGAAAAACAAAACATTACGATGCACGGTTGAATCCAGCTATTTGTTTGCACTTTATAAGACAGACGGCTAAGAGATAACTCTTTCAAAGGAAGGCAAGACAATCAAATGTCATGGGCTCGAGATAAGCCAGCTGGCACTATCAACCATGCCAGGCAGGCTACCAATCTATAATTCAAATGTTGGAATGTTTATCATTAGAACGTCCAACTTCCTGGGGCAAACATTTATTGTTTGCCAGTGATAGGAGCCAAAATGTTATTATCTTCCGCTTAGGGGTGGCAAAAGGATAAAAGGCTAAGCAACCCATCTTTATGGCAAACTCTCTATTTGTCCGCAAAGGGCTTCACGGTGAGGTGGCCACCTGTGAATAAATATGATGGGCTGTGACATGAGGTGGAGTGTAAGGTTTCATTTACTTCTATGGCCAAGAGGCCTGGTATCCCTTTGACTAACATCATTCTTTTTAGGTGCAATTCTCTGCAGTGCCTTTTCGAAAATGGGTATATGTATGTGTGCTTTGGTGTGATCCTTGCTGGGCCACATTCACGGGTGTTGACTTGCTATCACTCAGCAAAGCAGAGACTAGACAGGTTCCGGTTTTCACCAGAGTGCTTGCGAATGTTCATGGCTTGGGATGGCAAAGTGGGGAATACCAGGTGAACCATTGGGGTCCTGGAGCAGCCAAAGTATTTTCAGAGACTATACAGTTCTTGGAGCAAGGATGCTGCAAGTAGAACATTTAAAAAATTAACAGTTCTCTCATTCTTGGCCTACTTTTGAATTTTGTCCCACCCTATAATAATCACAAAATTCAAATTTCTACAAAGCTGATTAACTACAAGATTAAGAGAGAACGACCATCCACAGTGAAAAGAGTTACCCCGGGTGGGAAATAAGGAGACCAAAAGAAATCAGCATGTCGGCCAGTTTGGAAGGGAAATCCAGGAAATTCAATACTCAACTGTTAATTTTCACATGAATCCCTTATATTGTTTTCTTTTTTGTCTCCAGCCAGCTGTGCTTTTTAATAGGACCATTATTTGCTATTCAGATGTATTCCAATTATTTCTTTAAAAAAAAAACCTTCGATAGGATTATCAAGTCTGTCTATTTGAGAAAATTTCTTTTCGCTTTTTATGGCCTCATGGGGCAGCTACAATGTGATTTTGATTATGTAGAATCACATTATTCATGGTTATTAATAAGACTCACTTTAACAACTAAAGATGTGGATTGTTTATAGCATTAATTCAAGTAGAGATGATGGGAACTAAGTCAGTGACATGAATTGGAAATTGGGTATGCAGGAGGCCCCAGGATAAGTGATTTCCAGAGGTCTGGACAGAAGAGGAGGGACTCACATCTGAACATCCGGGTCAGTCATAAGGAGGTGTGGCTTAAACCACCTGCACCTGAGGCAGGTGTATGACATGCCAGCAAGGCCTCCAGCTGCTCATTAGCTGCGAATACTCTGGGGAGGACAAAGGAGGAGCTGCTCCTTTTGTTATTACTTTAAAGAAGCAAAAATATGGCTCTCAATGTGATGCATACGGGAGGCATTGATTTATTCAAAACATTTTTAATGTAAACTACTGATACTTTTGGTACAAAGCACTTGGTGTGTGTATGTGTGTGTGTGTGTGTGTGTGTGTGTGTGTGAGTGATAGTAACAGTGGATTGAACCGGAAGTCCTGCCCTAAATGTGGGCAGGAGGGTTCTGATAGGTGCAGGACTTGGATAAAAGAAGGAGAAAGCCGTGTAGAAGCTGCTGTGACTCTTCCTGAAGAAAACGCATCTGCTCTCGTCTGAGATCGTCGGTCTGCAATTTTGCTGTTTCCTTGAGGAGCTTCTTGATCTTCTGCTCTTGTCTGGGATCGTCGGCCTCTAGCCTTCGAACTGAGGCTTCGCCGTCGTTTCTCCGAGGAGATTCCTTGTCGTCTTCACATCTTGGACTGGACTAAATTGGTGGTTGCTTCGATCCTGGGGCTCCAGCTCTTGGACCGCCCGACCGGCTGCTGATTCCTCTGACTCTTCACGTGCAGTCGGAACTTGAGACTACATTGAGGGCTGATCTGATAAATCCCCTTTTCATATGCTCATTCTGTGAATTCTGTTGATCTGGTGAACCCTGACCAATACAGTGTGTGTGTGTGTGTGTGTGTGTGTGTGTGTGTGTGTGTGTGTGTGTGTG